>PVJS01000729.1:0-117363 GCA_004027185.1 Glis glis | reverse complement strand
GAGGTAGAACGCCCCTGCGTTCAATCCCTGGTACCGCTAAATAAATAAATAAATAAATAAATAAATAAATAAGTAAATAAAGTATAAAAAATAGGGCCGGGGGTGTAGTGCGGAGGTAGAACGCCCCTGGGTTCAATCCCCGGTACTGCAAAAAAAAAAAAAAGAATATATGGTCAGCTATGCAGAAGGGTTTTATGGTGGGGGGGTTGGTTATTGTTTTTAAGGATTCCAAGCAAAATTCATTTCACAATGAAGGAATATCAGTGTATGCCACTTAATTCGTCAACAACAACAAAACTGACCTGCAGGTTTAGGACGTTTCTGGATTTAGTACCCATAGTCTTTGCTCCTTAGTCTCCCATTGATTATAGCTCCATCTTCTGGCAGCAAAGAGAGGTAGTTTGAAGCATGAGATTTTAAATTCTGGTCATTCCTGGAGTGGCCTATTATTCTTAATAGATCTCTCTATATAATATGCTATCTCTACATATAATACAAAATATACATGTTTTATATATACACATATGTATATGTGTAGATATATAGGTAGATAAAGAGACCACGTATTTTAATGTACATTTAACAAATGAGGAAATCAAGTTAGAAAAAATATTTAATAACTGTCAAAAATTTTGCAGTTATGCACTGTCTCCTTTGAGGGAAATATACCAAGTGATGAGTGTGTGTGTATGTTTGTATCACTTTGAACCTTGCTATGATGTACAGTTGCATTACACCAATAAAAGTATAATGTATATATGTATATATATATATATATATATATATATATATTCATTTATTTATTTATTTTTGCAGTTAGATGAGTCGGAACTGAGACCCACGCTAGTCCTGATTGATTGTGCAGTTTGACTCATCAGTGTATGATTCCTTGAGTGCAGCATTAGGGATATATTTTGGCAAACCAGATGTTAGTGACTTGGATCAAGAACTTTACAAAGCACCTCTTTGTAGAAGTTGGGCAATACAACAGTACAGCAACCTATCATTCCTTGGATTCAGCCAGGGAATGAGGCTCTGACGTCTATGGAATTCATCGTATATACTGAATAACTTCTTTTGTTTGTAATTAGAATGGTACTGTCATTGGGAGAATTGAAAAATAGCCACCCACATCATTTTTTTCTGGGTTCTGTGGTTCAGATGAAGAACCCCAGGTGAGGAAAAACTGGAAAATGAAAATCCCTTCCCACTCTATCTTTTTCCAAGGTAATTAGTTACTGGTTTGATATGTATCCCTCTAGATGTTCTTCTCTGCATATAAAATCATTTAAATATGTACATACCTCTTCATACAGATACTTGAGATACATGCAACATGGTGATAAAAGAACTGTGGGTCACAAGAAATTAGCAAAAGATTCTTGGTGGAGGTGATATAGAACCAAGCCTTAAAGGATGAGTAGTTTAGTAAGAAGATACAAGAAGGATGAGCCCTCCCATGTGACCAGGGAAAAAGATATGCACAGCTGGGGAGGACAAGGTGTGCGAGAGCTCCCTGCCCTCATCCGGTAGCATTTTGGTGTAGGGCAGAAGTGGAAGATGAGATGGAATGGTCAAGTGAAGGCCAAGTAACTCGTGACTTCTAAGTGATGCCAGTTGTCGGAACCTTCTGGACTACAGGGAGTCAGTGCCAGAGTTCAAGCTAAGAAGTTTGATCCATTCTGTGTTTGGAGCATTAGCTAGGGAGACAGCATAAAGAACAGAGGGAGGTAGGGAGAATAATTAAATGGACTTGAATTGGGTGTGATCGTTATGAGATAGGAATAATAATGCCTACACTTTAAGGATGTCGTGAGAATGAAATGAGATAACATCTGCGAACGTGCCCAAGTTACAAAAATGAAAGTATTATTTTTAATACCATATGGCACACACTTCAATGTTATCACTTTCTCTCATGACTGACAGTATCCCAATTTTCTCAGCATTATTTCCTATACTGTGTAGGCAAGGGAAAAATAATCTGACCCAAGAAAGGAGGAAATCTATGTATTTTAATTTTGAGAAACCATAGATTTACTCTTAGACAAACAAGAGTGTTTGCCAAGACATCAGAATATTCTTCAACTATTTTTGAGGCAGATACATGCCAGGGAACTATAACTTATTTGTGTGTGCATGTGTGAATAAAATTTAAACTTTCTGGGCTGCTTGGGAAAAGCAAGAGTGGTAGATGGTAAAAGACTATGTGTGATCTTTGCCTAAGAGGGACTGGCTTTTCCCAGATTACACCGCGAACCAGGAAGTGTCTGAGAGAGGAGGACCAGAAGCTGGTCTAGGCTTACTGATATAACTTCCGCCCTGAGCTCCTGCACCCCTGCAACACTGCCGAGAATCTGTACGTGGCCACTCCTGCCCTGCCTTTTCTAATGGTATACTTGCAGCTTGCCTAAGCCTTCTGGTTATATTTCTTTCCATCTCTTGTCCTCATATGGCCTCTTGAACCTGAGTTAGATGAGTTCCCATTTCCAAAGAATGATGATAAGAGGGAAAGGGATGTTTTGCCCTTTCCTTCCTCCGAATATCTCATAATTGCTTCCACAATACCCCCCACCCCCCAGATAATGAACCATGATGGAATGAGAAAAAAAAAACAGAACAAGAAATGCTGAACTTTCATTTCTCTCCCTTTCTCTTTTGTGCATTTTTTCCCCCTCATTTGACATGGAGTTCAAAATTAGTGAATCCTTGAACTGTAGAAAATTAGGCTGGAGGCAAAGATGAGGTCGCTATCTGTTCGTAGAGCATGTGTGTTCAATAGCATACCCATCCTCTGGGTCCTGATGTTCCCTACAGCCTAGGGCCTTTGGAGTGGGGCCTACGTGCATTTGGCACTGATTTTTCTCTTTCTGCATGAATTAATTTTAAAATGTTTTCCTGGCTCTTTCAGGGGTTTTCTTGCTTGGCTGTCAGTTACCATGCAGGCAGGCATCTGTCTCAGTGCCCATGTGCTGTTTTCCATTCAACTTTTCTCTCTGCCTGGCCCCACTTCCCTCTATCCACCTCTTCTGTCCATTATTGGGGATTTTGGAGACTTTGGTGTAGATTGCCATATAAACCATTTACTCTTTGTGTATGGATGTGTCATCTTGTTTTTACTTTGGGCCTAGTAGATGATAAGTGATAAAAATTAAATGAGGTTCTTTTTAACACCTGAAGTTGCTTTCAGTGACATTATTATCACCTTAACTTGTGCCCATTTTAGAAGGGTTTGCCGTTTGCCCGTGAACAGTGTTCATGTATTCATGTATGAAGGTCCGCCTGGCCATGCTTTGGAAAGACTGAATGTTGATTTACAGGGATCATGCTATGCAAGTTGACAGGACCTCAGTCTTCCATTTACCTGCACCTCACATCTCCATTTCTTCTCTGTCCAGTTTTTCTCCATTTGATGAGACTAGCAGGTATGGGGAGATGAGAGCCTCTTTCTAATTATTAGTTCTGGACTTTTTTTTTTTTTTGGTACCGGGGATTGAACGCAGGGGCGTTCTACCTCCACGCTACACCCCAAGCCCTATTTTTTATGCTTTATTTTTGAAACCGGATCTCACGAAGTTGCGGAGGGCCTCACTAGGTAGAGAGAGAGAGAGATCGCGCGCACGCGCGCATGCGCGCTGAGGCTGGCCGCGAACCCGGATCCTCCGGTCTCCGCCTCCCAAAGTACTGGGATTACAAGCGTGCGCCACCATGCCCGGTGCTAGTTCTGGACTTTTAAACATTCCTTCTGCTTCTTATAATCCCTTGTCCAGTTCACTTTGCCACACTGGGATCTCACCTGTCAGGATGTTTACAACCATGTATCTTGAGAGCATCCTCTGAATTCAGGATACTTCAATACAACTCTGCACCCCCAGGAATATGGATATTGTATTGTTAGTGGTGAAATTATTACTTTGACCTTAGGTGTTTTAATTTTACATAAATAACTCTGAATTTATATGAATTCTTGGACATTCTCATTATAACTTAGTTATTGCAAAATTATAGTATAATAGCTTTAACAAGGGTTTGGGAGTCTGAATAGACTGACACCAATTCTCAGCAATGCTATTCATGACTTAGATGACTCTGGAATATTAATTTCCTGGGATCTTGACCTCCCTTCTCCCTCCTTTTTTAAAAATGGGGAAAATAATACCTACTATGTAGGGTTGATGTTAACATTAAGTGAAGTAATTTAAAATCCTTAGGGCCTGGAGAGTAACTCAGTGGTAGAGTGCATGCTTAGTATGCTTAAGAACTTGGGTTTAGTCTTCAGTACCAATCAAAACCAAAAAATCTTGGTACAGTTTTAACACATAATTAACACTCAGTAAATGATATATATAAAACAGCTATGTAAGCAGGGTCTAAAGAAAGTTATACAATTTGCTCATCACTAGGTGTAGATATGTTATACCCCAGGGAACTGAGGAAATTGCATTTATCACAAGAATCACAATTGAGATGCTTGAGAAAACAATACTGGAGATGTTGGCAAATTTTCCAAACATAAAAATGGTAGAATATGAGATCAATAGACTGAGAAGCTTGACTTCAATGCACAGTAAAATTCTGGAATAGAAAATTAAGCAGATGGTTTGTGATCATTTAGTAAAAACTGTAGTGGTTGCTAGGAGCTAACACAGGTTTACTAAGAACAAATCTTTCCAAACATCCCATTTTCCTTTTAAATAGTCTTATGTGGGGTGTAGAGCTGAGGAATGCCATTTCAACAAAGCATCTAATTGTCTCCTGATGGATGGGATGGTAAAATATGTGCTAGATGATGGTATTGTTGGGTTTGCAGCTAGACAGCAGTCAAAGCCAGATGAGTAATGTCAATTATCTTGTTGTGTGTGTGTGGAGGGGGGGTCTCTGGTGGAATGCTGTGGAGCTCTGTCATGTAACCTTCCCACTTAAAATTTTAATTAGGAATTTGGAGGAAGACATCTGTACCGAATATAGAGGTGACCCAAAGCTGGAAGGGAAAATGAATACAATAGATGCTATTGGTCATCCAAAGCACTGAATGGAACTTTAAAAGATTGAATTCAACAATGCTAAACATGAAGACTTTAAGCTCTAAAGATCAAGCCTGAGTTAGAAAGGAAATCTTGTTTTGTAGAAGTTAAAAAAAAGTGATCTGGTGATTTAATTGACTCTGAGTTTAATATTATTCATTCATTCAACAAATTTATCAAATACACTATCTCCCATGCCTGATTTTGTCCCTAGGGAGAGTAGTGACCAAAACAGTCAAAAATCCCACCCTGTATGGAGCTTATCTTCTTATGTTATGCAGCTGCTGAAAGAAAGAAGGAAAGAAGGAAGGGAGGGAGGGAGGGAGGGAGAGAGAGAGAGAGAGAGAGAGAGATGCATGTCTATACTCAGAGGCTGAGGCAGAAGGATCTCAAGTTCGAGGCCAGCCTGGGCAACTTAGGGAGACCTTGTCTCAAATAAATAAAATAAGACAATACAAAACAAAACAAAACCTAAGGCTAGGCTTTATTTGCAAAAGTATACTGTTCAGCTCATGATGGTTAATTGTTCTGCTCTATTATTTAATATGCTATTCTTGACTCCACACTTTACTTTAGGATCATTGCTTTCAGTTCTGGACAAGTGCGTGACAGTAGCGTGAGGAGAGCAATAGCAACGATACTGTAGGACAAAGGGCCAATGATAAGAAGACGAGACTGGGGGGAGGCAGTGTAACCCTCACATGTTTTCAGGAAGACAATGCAAACTTACTCTCTGTTGCTTCCAAGAGTAACTATTTAATTACCAGGAAGCCATTTCTGGTGCATAGGAGACAGACTTCCTGGGAAAGGTTCGAGCTGATAGAGGCCGAAAATATCTGTATTATGTCTTGTCCACTACTAAATTCATAATGCCAAGGACTGTGCCAGAACATGGTGGGCACCCAAGTGTTTGTTGAATGAATAATGAAAAGGGGGGAATTCAGCATGTGGTGAGCATTTGTGTGGGTTAAATTCTGCCCAAATCCTAGAAATGGGTGTATGACATTTTATGAAAATAATCTATGTACTAAAATAATTTAAAAATTTTAAGTTCAGTTTTTGTATATCATAAGGGGTCAGAGGGTTAATATAGTCACTGAAAACAGATGTGGGAGGCCAGAATGTTTTCTTTTTTTTTTTAACGGTACTAGGGATTGAACCCAGGGGCATTCTACTTCCGGGCTACACCCCCAGCTCTATTTTTTTGTTCTTTATTTTGAAACAGGGCCTCACTAAGTTGTGGAGGGCTTCACTAAGTAGCTGAGGCTTGCTACGAACCTGCGATCCTCATGTCTCAGCCTCCCAAGTACTGGGATTACAAGCGTGCGCCACCATGCCTGGTTCAGAATGTTTTCTTTTACCATGTTCTAATATCTCCATGTTAATTCATGTTAATTAAACCACTTTTCTTAAGAGACATTTAAGAGGCTATTTTAACATTTATTTGAAATTTCTCCAGTATGCTTATTTAACACGACCCATCTTAGCTCTATCCCTGCCATATTCCTGAAGCCTTCTCCTTATTTCTGACCCACACAGAGCTCTGCTTTATCTGACCTTGAAGACAATTCTGTAGAGTTCAGCATTTCATTCTTTCCTAATCATTTCTTCTCCATCTGGATGTTGAGCATTTTGAGGGCAAAACCTGATTTTACAGTTTTCTTGTATTCTCCCAGACATATAGCAGAAACCCAGTGGATGATATTTGCTTGGTTACTTAATTCATTGACACATTCACTCAGAGGGGTCAGAAGTAAGAGTGCATCTTTTCGACCATTGTAAGACTGCCATTCACTGTTATCCCTGATTCCTACAATTCCTCTCTGGAATGCTCCTGTGGACGGAAATTGATTTCGAGTCAGCACTCTTGTAAGACAAGGCAGGTTGAATAGGCGTTATCTTCTCTATCCCATGCATCCAACAAAGGAATTGTGGTCTTAATTTGTTAGCGTCTGCCATTTGGGCTAGGCAAGTGCTTTGTACACAGTTGATTCTTTGTATATAGTTGAATCTGAATTATTAAATGACTAAACCTTAGGACCCAAAGAGCCTTCTTGGCTCAGCCTCACCTAAGACCATAGGTGCCAGTCTCTAAGCCCAGTTTAGAGGCTTACTGAATGATTTATGTAACTAGGGGTGATCAAACTCAACACGAAAATATGGGGTGCCCAGGTACATTTGAATTTCAAATAAACAACAATGCAATATTTGAGACATACTTATATTTAAGGTATTTGTTTTTTATTCAGAATTGAAATATAACCATGCTCTCTGTATTTTATCCAGAAACCCTTCATGTAATCTCATTTCTCTCACTTTCCTATAAATCTAAGTTCTTAAATAGCTCCCAGATTAACTTGACTGAATGAAAGTATTTGTGCTCACATAATTGATTGTCATGGCAATTTTTTAAAATTTCCAAAAATGGGAAAAGTCACATGATGTGAACATTTTTTGTGTGGCCATATTCTTTCAGGTATATCAAATAATGATAATACTTTGAATTTCTAGGAGCTTGTCAGGCTCTAGTTAGCACTCTTGGTTTCCTTGGTAGCATAGTTTATTTGATGGAGTGATATAATTTTTTGCTGATATTATTTTGCTCGGGTCACACAGTAACCACCACTGACAAGTAGGTGCTCTGCGTAGGAATCAGGCGAAATGTGAATTTAGTGTAATTATTTCAGCCCCGACAAAACAACTGCATTAATTAATAAGAGCTGTCGGAATCAAAGCAAAGCATAGCCACTTTTAATTATCTTGTTTTATCTCTCAACTCAAAGGCAAGATAATATTTTTTGCTTTTTCCACCTGTAAACTTCTTTTTGAGAGGAAGGCATCTCACACTTGGGAAAACTGACTCCATTTTCCTGAATAAAATACATAATGTCATTTTTTTCTATTTAGCAGCAACAACTTTTAAATGTCATTCATTCATTCATTCATTCATTCATTCGGCCAATATTTATTAAGCAGGTCTGTGCAAGGCACAATGGGGAAACAAAATGAATAACATAGTCTCTGCTTTCAAGGGTTCATGAGAAACTGCAAGTTACATGCTTGATTTTAAATGCTTCAGCAGTCATTTCAGTGAAAGGCTTGTGCTGAGAGCTAATTAGCTCACTGAGTAATGAAATGATTCTTCTCTCAACTGCATTAAATAAATATCGCACCTTATGTTCTGAGCAGAAACTGCTCTTGATGGAGAGTTCTAGGGGCTAGAATTAGGCCGTTCCTTCTCCTAGGCTGCTTCAATTAGGATTTTGCTACTCAGAGTGTGGTCCTCAGCCCAGCAGCATCCGCATCTCATCTCAGGGGAGCTGGGGAGAAATGCTTGAGCTCAGGCCCCACCCCAGACCCACTGAACCAGAATTTTCTTGTAATCCAATCCCTGGGGGATTCATTTGCACACTGAAGTTTGAGAAGCACCGCGGCTCTAACCGGTATTTCTCCAGCTCTATTTTGTGTGTACATATTGTCTGAGGATCTTAGGAAAACAGATTCCTGGGCCATTCCCTCAGAGACTCCTCTGTATCACCCAAGTGGGGCCTGAGAATTTGCATTTCTCAATAATTACCAAGCTCCCAGAAGATGCTGGGACTGCCTGTTGAGAACCACACTTTGAGTGGCACTGGACTAAGTTGCTTGGGTCTGAATTGACATTTGACGTGGGGTAAACATGAACCCCAGGGAGTGGGTCAGGCTGGCTTTCTTTTGTCTACACTGAATCCATGAACATGACCATGAAACTATTCCCCATGTAGGCCGTTACGGGAGATGGATGTGTAGACAATTGACTGTTGAGACTAGTCTGCGATGACATGGGGAGACAGCAGAAGAGGGAGCAGGTAGATGCCACCCAGGGGCTCAGCCATTGGAGTTGGGCTCTGTGTGATAATAGGATGTTGAGAGATTTGGCCTGTGGGATACAGTTGAAGCAACAACAGTTAATCCATCATTGAGGAGCAGAGATTAAGGGAGGAATATTGAGAAATGAGTCTGGAAAAGGTTTGGAGACAAGATCGTTAAGTCTTAAATGTCTTATTAAGGAGTTTGGATTCTGTTATAACTTTTTGCTATAATGGCATCTATTTTAAATGTGTTCCTATCTAGTTATACTTACCATTGTATGCTTTCTTTTAGGATTAAGCATGAAAATATCGTTGCCCTGGAAGACATCTATGAAAGCCCAAATCACCTGTACTTGGTCATGCAGCTGTAAGTACCAGTGCTGGGCTGGGTAAGACAGGAGCAAGTGGCAAGGCCTTGGGGGCACCGGGGAAGCCTGCAGCCCCTGAACACAGTGTGCTCCACACAGGGGTTCACAGGCCTCCCTGGGACGAGTCTGCAACCGCTGGGCTAGACAGAAAATCCCGAGAGTGGGATCCCACGCTGCTAATGCTGGGTGTCTCTGCGGCTTTCTAATGTGCCAGGTCCACACGTTGCTGCCTGAAGACACAGTGGGCCACTGCGAAGGGCACGTTGCTCTGTCTCTAGGGGAAACTCCCACCCTTGTCTTCATTTCCAGGGATGCCGGGGGAGGGAAGCAGATGGCAGCTGGGCGCTGTGTCCCTTCCCCTCTCCTCTTACTCTGGTGGATACGTTGCACGAGCGATGGGAATGGGGATTCTTCCCAGAAGTGAGAAGCGTGTGATTAGAGTCAGACCACGACGCTATCATGTTAGATTATCTCTGTGTTCCAACAGCACTGGAGAGTACTGGGAGAGGGAGGAAACAGGAAATAGAATATTCAGGTAGAAGCTTTCCTTGAACATGTGTTTTTTAAAAATTTAAGATGAAATTAGCCTCCTCACTTGCAGAAATGCCGAAGTGTTCTGATTCCTGGGAGCATCCCAGGACGCTTCCTGGAATTCAGTGATTGGAAACTGCTACAGAATGTTGTGCGTTAGCCACAACCTGAGGAAATCAATTCTGGAATACCACATTATTCAGTTTTATGACTGCAGAGGATTCTTGTTGAAGATCAAAAGATATATTTAATTTCATTATTTATTAATGATTTTCAGACTGAAGTGCCGAAGGTACGCAGAAGAATGGATGGTTAAGCCAACTATTTTTCATGTATTCTCTTCTTTATAAATTTTTAAACAACACATTAACTTGGGATCATGTTAGGATACAAATAAGCATTCATCGCTGCATTGTTTGTTCATTTGTTTTTGAAGTACTGGGGATTGAACCCAGGGCCTTGCACATGCTAGGCAAATGCTTTACTACTGAGCTACATCTCCAGCTCTTTTTATTGTTTTTATTTTGAGAGAGGGCCTCATTAACTTGCCCAGGCTGGCCTCAAACTTTTGGTCCTCCTGCCTCAGCCTCCTGGGTAGTTGGAATTACAGGGGTACACCACCAGGCCTGGCTCATCACTACATTTATTTAATCTTTCATTATATTTAAAATATTTTCGAAGGTTATGGCATTTTGTGTAAATATTTTTAGAATGTCCAATCTGAAGGCATCTGTCTGATTTTTCACTGAGATGGACAGTAAGTCAGTTTAAACAGTTAATTGCTTGGTTCAGCATTAACTCTCCGATGACCTAGGTACAATCTTTCCTAGTTTCTTGCTCTTTTGTTGGTTTTATAATTTGCTGAATTTCTAGTTTTTTTTCTCTACAGAGTAATTTCCAGTAATTTTCCCTAAATTCAGGGACATATCCTGGAAGCTCATGTCACTTTATAATATTATAGAGTCTACTCTTTAAAGATTTAGTTGACCAAGTATGGTGGCACATACCTGTGATCCGAGTGACTCAGGAGGCTGAGGCAGGAGGATCTTAAGTTAGAGGCCAGCCTGGGCAACTTAGCAAGACCATGTCTTTAAAAAATAAAATAGAAAAGGCTGGGGGTATAGCTCATGGTAAAATACTCCTGGGTTTGATCCCCGGCACCTCAAAATAAATAAAGATTCAGATGAATCATTTTCTCTTCAAATACTGAACACCTAGTAAGAAGAATATGACATTTTGATGACAAGCAAAAGTCCCACAAATGTCAACTATGTGTTTTTAGCTGGGTGCTTTTTTATTGGTAATGCAGAAAGTGTACTTGAATCCAAAGTTACATGTATTTACTTGCTTTACTTTTGTGTGTATGGGAATATATTGAATATCAGTTAAAGTACCCCAAATATGTAAATCATGGCTCCGCCTCTCACTAGCTGGGCAAATTTGGGCAAATGACTGGGCCTTTTTGAGTAGCAGTTTCTGTAATGGGGAAAAAATGGAGATAAAATAATATTTATGCTAGAGGACTGTAATGAATGTAAAAAATGTAAGGGGAAATATCACAAAGAATAGTTCCTTGGTACATACTGGTTTCTTTATGGATATCTGTATCATTTCTTCAGGATGTCTCTGCAGATGGTCTTTAATTTTACAAAATAAAGTCCAAGTAGATTTAAATTTTGCTATTTTTTAATTGGCTGAGGATTGAACCTAGAGGCATTCTACCTCCAAGCTACAACCCCTGCCCTTTTTATTTTATTTTGAAGCAGGGTCTCACTAGGTTACTGAGCATCTCACTAAGTTGCTGAGGCTGGTCTTGAACCTCTGATCCTCCTGTCTCAGCCTCCCAAGAACTGGGATTATAGTCATGCACCATCACACCCAGCTTGTGTTTAACATTTTAAAGAATCACCAAATGGTTTTTCAAACTGTTTCATTTTACAATCCCATGTGCCTTGGATGAGGATTCCAACTTCTTGCGTCCTTACCAACACTTGTTACTGTCTGTCTTTTTGATGCTAGTCCTCCTGTGGGTATGAACTGGTATCTCTTAGTTTGATTTTTATTTCCTTGATGACCAACATTTTTATATGTGTTTATTGGCCACTCATGTATCTTCTTTGGAAAAATCTATTCCAATCCTTTTTCTGTTTTTTATTTTATTGTCTTATATTTATGCATTATAACACTTCTTCATATATTCTCTAAGTCCTCTATCAGACATATGATTTACAAAGATTTTCTTCTTTTGTGCTGCAGATAATCCAATCTTTTTACTTTTTTGATTATATCATTTGCCACACAAAAGTTTTTTTAACTTTGATATTGTGTACTTTATTTTTTCTTTTGCTGCTCATGTGTTAGGTATCATACCTAAGAAAGTATCACCTAATTCTTGATGGTACCTTTGAATAGGGAAAATTTTAATGGAAATAAAGTTTAATTTGATTTTCCTGATGATTTGTTCTTTTTTGTTTTTTTGTCTGTATAAGATCTTCACCTAATCCAAGTTTGCAAATTTTTTTCTTGTAGAAATTTTATAGATTGAGCTTTTCTATTTAGGTATATTTTGAGATCAATTTCGAGTTAGTTTTTATGTATGGTGTGAGGTAAGGACAATATTTATATTTTTTCCAAAGGGATATTTCAGAGCCATTTGTAGCAAAGACTTTTATTTTCCTAGTTAATTGCCTGAGCACCTTTGTCAAAAATCAGTTGACCATATATGACTGGGTTAATTTTTGTATTCATTATTCTGGTCCATTATTCTATATGCCAGTCCTTTTTTCAATACCATACTGTCTTGTTTATTGTGCTTTGTAGTATCACTTCTCAGTCTTTTGGCTAAGATCACCCGTAGCATTATAGTAAGTCTTGAAATCAGGTGGCATAAGTTGTCTAACTTTATTACTCTTTCTTAAAATAGCTCTGGCATTCTTAAAATAGACTGCTCACATTTCATATAAATTTTACAATCTGATTTTGAAAATGCTTGTAGGAATTTGGTTTAGGGTTACATTGAATCTGTATATCAATTCTAGAACAATTGACAATTGCAAAAATTGAGTCTTTCAATTCATAAATATAATCAATCTTTCTGTTTGTTTAGATCTTTTGTTACTCTCGATCATATTTTATAGTTTTTAGCATGTAGGGCTTCCATATCTTTGTTCATTTTATTCTGAAGTATTTCAGTTTATCCAATTGTAAATGGATTTCATTTCATTTTTCTAGTTGCTTACTGCTATTATATAAAAACAATTGATTTTATGCTAAATTCACTTACTCTAGTAGTTGTTTTGTATATTTCTCAGTATTTTCTATCAAAACAATCATGTCATCTACAATTTGCATTAATTTTATTTGGTCCACAAAGGAATTCTATTTGGTAAAACTTTGACAGTTTAGTTTTAAGTAGTAAGTATATCTTAATTATGGCTTTAAAATATTTTGTCAGATAGTTTAGAAGCCCAAATTAACCTTCTTCTCTTCCATTAATTATTAAATTAGGGAGATTTATGGAAAGGAATAACCAAAGAAGAAGAAGAAAAATAAAAATAAAAAAGCAATGACAGAAAACCTTTGATGTACCAAAATTTAATAGGATTAGGAAAGTCTTTGGTTTGGTTTGAGGATTTTGTGGGCTGTGTAATTATTTTGTGATTGTATTTTGGTTTTTGTTTGGCACAGCTCCATAGTTTTTGTTCTTAAGAACCCATATTTATCCTTATCTGGGTCAGTGGAAAGTGGTTTTATTTTGTTCTTTGTTTGTTTGTTTGTGTTTGCTTTTGTTTAAGAAGAGCTTAGAAAGTCCTTGATTTCTAAATACTTAGAATACAACAGTTTGTAGGGGACTATATTTCATAATAGTCATGCCTGGGAGGTTTTTGGTTTCCTAGGAAACATCATTTTGAGCATGGAAGCTCAAATACAATAGAGGATGCACAACACCTGATTTTATTACTTTTCTGATCACTGTTTTGATTCTGAGTATTCTAGTGCATTTGTCCCCATGCTTCTGCAGAAAAGAGACTTGACTCTTTAGAGAGCTCTATATTTAAATCTTATTTGGGTTTTTTGACAAACACCTTTCTTCAAAATATTAATTTTTAGAATGTTCTCCTTTAGATAGTAGGAGGTTAGTATGGCATTGAGATAAGCCATAGATAAAGAGTCAGTTTGTTTTGAGTTTATTTCTTATTCGACTTTGCTTGTGGAATATCAGCCCATGTATTTGGAGATGATAAAGGACACCTGTACCTCCTCCCCTCTCATATCTATAACATCTTATGCAGTAAGCAGTGAAATAAACTTTAGGCTGCATCAGAAATACTTTAAAAAAGAGAAATAGGTGATAATGGTCTTGAATTATATCATGCTCTCAATTTTAAAAAATTACACTTCCACATGTGAGTAACTCCTGAATCTCTGTCTGCAGCCTGGGCCCCTCCCCGGAACTCCAGGCGGGTATAGCCAACTGTCTGCTCAGCAGTTCTATTTGGCTGTGTGGTAAGCGTCACTCACTTACCAAATCCAAAATAAATCCCACTTTTCTACAAAATCTGCTTCTCCTGATGTCTGTCTCATCCTAGCAAACAACAACCCTGTTCCTCCAGTTGCCGGGGCCAGAAACCCAGAGTCAGTGCCTGACTCATCCTTTTCTCTTAGCCCAACAAACCCACCCACTGGCAAATCCACTGGTCACCACCGTCATGACTTAGAGCAGATCAGTCACTTACCATCTCCTCAGCCACCATCCTGGCCCAAGGCACCATTCTTTTTCTTTTTTTTTTTTTTTTTTTTTTTTTTGCGGTACCAGGGATTGAACCCAGGGGCGTTCTACCTCCGCGCTACACCCCCGGCCCTATTTTTATACTTTATTTTGAAACTGGGTCTCACGAAGTTGTGGAGGGCCTCACTAAGTAGAGAGAGAGAATGAGAGAGAGAGACAGGGAGAGAGAGAGAGAGAGAGAGAGAGAGAGAGAGAGAGCGCGAGAGCTGAGGCTGGCCGCAAACCTGGATCCTCTGGTCTCTGCCTCCCAAAGTACTGGGATTAAAAGAGTGTGCCACCACGCCCGGCTCCCAAGGCACCATTCTATAGAAAACCTGTCCCTCCCCCCAGCCCTACTCCCTGCGTGATTCTCTCGGCGTGTTAGCCAGACCTTGTTATGCCTTGTTGAAGACTCCTATGGGGCTTTCTGTCTTAGAGTCAAAGACAAAGACCTTACTGTGGCCTCCAGGGCTGCATCTGTCCTGCCCCTGGTAACACCCCAGGGTCTCACTTCCCTCTCTTTCATTCAGCTGCAGCCAGGCCAGCTTCCTTGCTGTTCCTCTCCACACCAAGCTGGCACCATTGGCACACCTTTCTTCCCACACTTCTCCCTGCCTGGAACGCGGAATGAAGGAAAATACTCGAATTTCTGTCCCTTCTCACCTTTCACTGAGCTATTCCCCCAGCTCTCCTGCATATAAAATAGCAATTCCCTCCACCGAGTCCTGCCTCAGACACGTTCATTCCCTGTCCCCTTCCCCAGTTTTATTTCTCTCCATAGCACCTGTCACCATCAGAAGTTACCCCTGCTAGCCAGGTGTGGTGGCGCACGCTTGTAATCCCAGTACTTTGGGAGGCGGAGACCGGAGGATCAGGGTTCACGGCCAGCCTCAGCTCTCTCTCTCTCTCTCTCTCTCTCTCTCCCTCCCTGTCTCTCTCTCTCTCTCTCTCTCGCGCGCGCGCTACCTAGTGAGGTCCTCTGCAACCTCGTGAGACCCAGTTTCAAAATATAACATAAAAAAAAATAGGGCCAGGGGTATAGCACAGAGGTAGAACGCCCCTGGGTTTAATCCCCAGTACCGCAAAAAAAAAAAAAAAAGAAGTTACCCCTGCTTTGTTGTCTGCTAGAACACTGCCTGCGCCTTATGTTAGGCACTGAATAACTATTGGCTCAGTTCATATCACATCGAAAAGCAGTAATGGTTGACACATATTTGTTTTCTCATGGAATTCGTACAGTAAACTTAGGAAATTGTATTACACCAATTGTATATGAAGAACCTGACCAAAGTGGTTGGATCATCTGCTCTGCTCAAGCCACGCAAGCAACCCAGTGTATACTCTGTGTGTATGTGTGTGTGTTACTGGAGATTGAACCCAGGGGTATCTGCCTCTGAGTTACATCCCCCAGCCTATTGTATATTTTTAATTTTGAAATAAGATCTCACTAAGTTGCAGAGGGCCTTGCTAAGTTGCTGAGGCTGGCCACGAACCTGTGATCCTCCTGTCTCAGCCTCCCAAATACTGGGATTACAGGCGTGCGCCTCCACGTCTATGTACTCAGTGTATACTCTTGTACAGTATAATATAATATGCAGCTAGGGAAAAAAATCTTTTAGGTACTATTAATGCGAATAATTCAGTTTACCTGGAAAACTATTCATTGCAGTTCAGTAAGTATTCTGAAAGTAGAGCTAACTAGAAAATATCCTGTAGCTTATGGTGGTTTATAAGGGAGCAAATAAGTTTTCTTAATAATATTGCAGGAGTTTTCTAGGACAGTCTCATTCCATTCACAATGCTTACCATGTTTTTTCTTAAATAATTTTTCAATGAATGAATGGATGAGTACATTTTATCAATATTGTGCTTGGTGAGCATGTTGTGCTCATTCCATGTGAGATACAAATATTTCTAATATTTCTTTTACTCCATGGTCACATTCAAATATGTACAACTAGCTACCTGCTGAGCTCGAAAAAGTAAGGATTAAACACACATTCTTTAAAGAATATTAATTTGGTTCCCGAGTAGCCCAAGACATGAAAATTTATTCAGCTTCCAAGAGAAAATATGGTTTATGTACTCTGTTGGCTTGTGCATGAAGCTGTTTGAATAGTTCCCCATTTGGGGGGTCACCAGTGTTAGCTTTCATGGGGATATTGTATTCATAATTTATACACTGTGTTCCCAGAAACATTTTTTAATTAGAACACAAATTATTACTCTCAATAGAAAGCCTTCTGTAAGTAGCCAAGCATGATAATGAAGAAAAATGTTTCTGAATATAACACCTTAACATATTTACATATAAATTATCAAAATCTTATCTTTGTTCACCACGACACTGATTGAGAGCCCAATAGGCCTGTGGCTTCCGGTCAGTATTGGGCGGCTGGGAAGGTTGAGGGACACACCACAGTCCACCCTCTTCAGTAGCTCTCTGTGCAGGGGAGATACTGTAACCCACACGGTCGCTTTCTTTGAGGATTTGAAGGGTGCTCTGAGAGGAGACATCCTGAAGCCATGCTGCTTAACAGTTAGCCAGATGGATGTGCTAGGGTGTGTGTGGGGCTGTGCTCCTGGCAGAAGGGCTGGTGTGAAGAGAGGCATTAAGGAGCCTGGGTGGGACAGAGTCCAGCCTGTGAGGGGCCCCGTCTGTAAGAGGCTCCCTCGGGGGCCCCGTCTGTGAGGGGCTCAGTCTGAGGGATTCCATCTGGAAGGGGTTCTGTCTATGAAGGGCTCGGTCTGTAAGAGGCTCAGTCTGTGAGGGGCTCTGTCTGTGAGGGGCTCAATCTGTGTTGGGTTCAGTCTGTGAGGGGTTTCATCTGTGAGGAATTCAATCTACGGGAGCTTTCACCCTTTCAGGGTTCAGTTTGGCTGGGCTAGGGGAGCTGCCTGACATCCTGGTAGGAGATACCCCCTGGCAGGGGTCAACTCAGTACCTTGGTTAATGCTATTGCTTTGTCATCCTTCAGGCTAAATAAAAAAATACACTTTATTATTTACTTATTTATTTTCTGCCACTGGAAATCCTACTGAGATATAAAGGGCTCAAGAAGTTTAATAAAAATAAAAAAGGAAAGAAAAACCAAGGTCTAAAGCTAATGCTAAAGGAAAAAAGAAAAACCAAGGTTCAATAGAATCACGAACCAGTCCTTCTAGGTTCACCTATTTGAAATCACCAATAGGTAGTCATACTTTTTGAGATCTTTCATCTTTTTTAATGCAGGCACTCACAGCTATAAATTTCCTCTTAATACCGCTTTTGCCGCACCCCACAGCTTTGGTATGTCGTGTCTTTGTTTTCATTTGTCTTAAGGTATTTACCGGTTTCCCTTGTGATTTCTTCCTTAATTCATCGGTTGTGTGAGCATTTTACTTCATTTCCATAGTTGTGAATTTTCTAGTTTTCCTTCTGCTATTCATTGCTGGTTTTCTTCCAGAATCAGAAGAGATGCTTTGTGATAAGAGAAGATACTTTGTATAATTTCAATCTTTTCTTCTTTTTTTTTTTGCGGTACTGGGGATTGAACCCAGGGGCATTCTACCTCCGAGCTACACCCCTGTCCCTATTTTTTATCCTTTATTTTGAAACCGGGTCTCACTGAGTTGCGGAGGGCCTCACTAAGTAGTTGAGGCTGGCCGTGAACCCGGATCCTCCAGTCTCAGCCTTCCAAGTACTGGGATTACAAGCGCGCGCCACCACGCCCGGCTAATTTCAATCTTTTAAAATTTATTAAGACTTGTTTGGTGGCCTAACATATGGTCTCTCCTGAAGTGTGTCCCATGCGAACTTGAGAAAAATGTGTTTCTGCTGTTGCTGGTTGGAGTGTTCTGTACGTGTCTATTAGGTCCAGTTGGTCCATATTGCTGTTCAGAACCTCTCTTTCTTTTTTGAGCTTTTATTTGGTTGTTCTATTATTAAAAGTGGTATATGGATGTCTGCTACTATTATCATAGAGCTGTTTATATTTCTTCCTTCTGTCAATGTTTGCTTCATATGTTTTGGAACTCTGATGTTTGTTGCTTGTATGTTTATTGTTATTATATCTTCTTGGTGAATTAACCCTTTCATGGATATATATATATATATATATATATATTCTATATATATATATTCTCTATATATTCCTTCTTTCATTAAACATCTAGTGAGTTCTTAAATAGTGCACAATAATCACACACACACACACACACACACACACACACACACATTGCTGGGGATTGAATCCATGACCTCACACATGCTAGGCAAGCAGTCTACCACTGAGCTACACCTCAGCCCCAAATCACGTGCATTATATGAACAATTGTATAAATTTTGAAAATAGCATCTGGTCACTAGTAACTAGATTTTGAGAATCCAGGAAAGTACATAAGGAGAAGAATCAGGCTTAGAATACAAAGCATCAATTTCAGAAATTATCTATTTCTTCACATATGAATTGCACGGATATTTACTTGATTTAAGGACTAATGCAATACTTGAAAGTCAGCAAGCTCAGACTTGTTAAATAAAAAAATATAGTTCCCCCACAGATTTTGTTGCTTCTCTTTCCCTAGTAGATAAAAACTGGGGGTTTGTGTAAAGAGCAACCACACAATAATACATTTCAGAATATATAACATTAGACATTCTAGCTTGATATGCTCCCAAACTGAAATTCTATTTGATGACTTCACCAAAAAAAAAGCAAACTCTGCTCCAACCAAACCAGTTTCCTGATATATGCCCTGCATGTACGATGTCTAGGTTCCTGCCTTAGGTTCTCTCTCCTGTCTTCCCAATTTCCATAATGCCCCTACTCCTCTCAGGCATCCAGACCCTCTGTTTTATGTTAAGGCATTGCACCAGGCCAAATCCTCCGTAGTCCGCCTGGACTCCTTACTGCCGTTCTGCAGGGAGCTCAGCCCGCCTCTGCACCCCAGCACCCCCATCTGGCTGTCTCTTCACCCTCCTCCACTCAAGATGTCTCCCCCACGGGGCTTTCCATGGGACCCCAGCGCATGCTGCACCGTCCTCAAGGAAAGCCATCGCCGTGACTGATAATCGCTCCTCTCCTCCACACTGTGAGCTCCACATCCTCTATGCTCCCAGAGGCTGGGTCATGGGGATTTTCTTTCCTGAAATTCTGTAATGTTTTTATCTGTACTGCTCATTATGTATCATCGTGATCATTCATTCATCCACTCAACGTGACATCTATGGAGTATGGAGACCCTGCCATGTGTCTGGCGTCATTAGCCAGGGGGCGTGTAGCAGTGAATAAAATGAACTCTGAGCCAGTAACGCTTACATGATCACAGGAGACAGACAGCAGGCAAACAATTAATAAACAAGCAAATATATCAGGCAATGTTGAGAAACACTAAAAGAAGGTGAGTGGATTGGGAAAGCTGGAAGGTAGGAGGGTGGTGTGCTGTTTAATACAAAGTGGCAAGGTGGCATCAGAGCAGAGACCGAGAGAGGTGAGGTGGAAAGCCACCTGGCCAGGCCTGGCCTCCCGGGTGTGTGATCGGTGTAGCCACACAGCCCAGGCTCAAGTGCCCCACCCCTGGGTTTTAAGGCTTTGCGCTTACCATCTGGAAATTCTTAATAATAATTTTGTCTTTGAATGCATGCTTTGTAAGTGAAGTCTGTAGGGACAACGGGGCTTGTGCCAGAGGCGGCTTGGGCCCAGGTGTAAGGAGGGCTTGGGTCAGATGTGCACCCAGAATGCCAGAGGGGCTGGGACTCCATGTCTATATGTGAGTCTGCACTTGCCCCACAGAGGAGTACTACATAGCCTAAGAAGCCTGACATCAAAGAGCAAGTAAAACACATGCTCTGTGAACAAGAAATCTGTATTTTATTTTTAAAATAGTATTTTAATGTATTTATTTTACATTTTAATTGCCAATAATCATGCATGCATATGGGCTCTGGTGTGACATTTCAATATACGTAATGATCAGATCAGTAAATTGGCATATCCATCAACTCAGACATTTGCCACTTCTTTGTGTTGGGAACACTCAAAATCCTATTTGCTAGTTATTTTGAAATATACAGTTAATTGTCATCAGCCATAACTACCCACTTGTGCTGTTTAACATTAGAAGTTATCCCTTTTATCCAGATGCTTCCCTGTACCCATTAGCCTTCCCCTCTCCACCCTTGCCCTCTGTTCTCCCCTTCCCAGACTCTGGTAAACACTGTTCTATTCTCTACTTCTATAAGATCAACTTTTCTAGCCTCTGCATATACGTGAGGACATGCAGTATTTGTGTTCCTGTGCCTAACTTTCCTCAACACAATGTCCTCCAGGTTTATCCATGTTGTGCAAATGATAGAATTTCATTTTTCTTTATGACTAAATAGTGCTCCATCGTGTGTATACCCTGCATTTTCTTCATCCATTCATCCATCAGTGGGCACCTAGGTCTTTATTTTTATTTTGCACTGGGCTCTTCAAATCATGTGGCCTTCCCTGCATGGCGCTGTCAGACCCAGAGCATCCTGGCAGAGGGACCCGGAGGCACAGCATCCTGAGAAGGGGTGTGCTGTTTGTTTAAGGAAGAGAAAGGATCTGTGTGGCTGGAAGGAGCCAGTGAGCAGGTGGCAGGGTGTAGCCAAAAGTCCCAAGGGGGCCATAGGGCCCAGGTTTCCAACTGTCCAAAAGCCACAGGTGTAGCAGGGGAGTGAGGAAGGGGGCCTAGAACACTCTACAGTGCATAAGCCAAGTGCAGTTACCCTTCAGTGGTTATATGCTGGCTTGCCCATTCAGGTCTGACTTCCTACAGGGCCAGGACCATGGACTCAGGAATGTCTCCTACAGTGGGCTTGGAAGTAGTTGTATCCTTTTGAGGAGATCACTACCCTTTCATAGGAATCATGGAAACTTAAATGGTTTTTCAGAGATTATTTTGTGTGAACTTCCACATGTTCACATATGGGAGATTTTGTCAGCCATCTGGAAAGAGATTTAGGGCGATATCTTACAAGGTTTATTTAAGATATTAATTTAGGAATGTCCTCAGTGGAAAGAGCACTGAGTGGAAGTAGGGCACCACAGAGTCCACGCTGCCTTCTCCCTGTGATGAGTTTGCTGGCAGCTTGGACCTGGCCTTTCTGTTTTTGTTGTTGTTGTTGGATCTCAGGTTTACATTGCTGTGGTCTCACATGTCTTTTGCGGTCCCCATGTTCTCAGTATGAATCCTTATGATGTTAGGAATTCAATTGTCAGATTTTCTGTGTTTGCTAGTGAAGTCTCTCCAGCTCCTGAGGTGGAATTTCTAAACCCGAATCTCGTCTTGAATCTGTGGAGCATTATGAACCGCACACGTTGGTGACACTGCAGGTGTGGCGCCCCGCTGACCACAGGAACTGTGGTGCTTTCTCCTGGGGGCAGGGAATGAACACAGCAGTCATTGTGAGGCTCTGGTTCCAGCGTGGAAGCAGGTGTTTAAAATTCCATTAGACCCCCTCTGCCATACCCGGGTGATTAATTTTACATCTTGAATAAAGAAATCCTTGCTCCTCTGTGACTTGGGTTCTTAAGCTTCTGCCCAGCCAGCCTTCCTGCTTGTGCCAGTTCCTGATCCCCGGCCACGCTCTTTCATGTGGATGGCTCTGGGGACTGACCCGCAGGTTTCTATCCCTCCCCCAACTTCTGTGACCAGGACGACCTGTGTGACGCCTTCAGTGTCCCTGTGGACAACCCACATCATGCCCCCCTGTGTTCCTTGACCAGCTCCTGTCACAGCTCTGCAGTGAGGCCACACAGCCCCATGGCCACTTTCTAGAACCTTGTTCTCCAGGTATGCCAGAGCTCTCTAATCTTAATCTGTCCAACTCTGGGCTGCTTTCAGCAGAGTTGATGGAGGCCCCTCAATTTCTTTTTTGTGTGTGTGGTACTGGGGATTAAACCCAGAGGCATTCTACCTCCGAGCTATACCCCCAGCCCAATTTTATTTTTTATTGGGAAACATGGTCTCACTAGTTTGATGAGGGTCTCACTACTTGCTGAGGCTGTCCTTAAACCTGGGATCCTCCTGTCTCAGCCTCTCAAGTACTGGGATTACAGGCGTGCGCCATCACACCAGCTCTCAATTTCTTGATACTTGTTCTTTGACATTATTGAGAATCCTCTGGTGACTCCCCTGGGCTTCCCTGCTCAGGCTAACAGCTTCAGATGTCCCCAGGGTCCCTCTCCTTGAGCATCCTTCCTTCTCTGCCTGAGCACACCTTGCAAATGCAAAACTCATCAGTGCAGCGAGCTGCCCGCATTGTCGCATCTGCACTAGGGCTGCTGGGTTCCCTGCAGGATACTACATAGTTGAGCGAGTTGGGACGGCTGAAAATTAAGTGGTTTCCAGTCTCAGCCCAGTCCTTAGCACTACTCTGAACTTTCTCACGATTCTGGTTAGATTCTTCTTCTCTTCTCTTGTATTCTATTTCTTCTAGACATTTATTGTCCTTCCTAAGCTACCTTTCCACAGCCTTTGAAGAGAGTACTTTGGAAATCAATTTAAGTGTTCTGGTTGCATTGGCTAACTAAAAGACAGTTAGAGATTTATAATCAATGTATCACCATATTAAGTATCCCAAACAGTAATGTTTGAAGTTTGTAGGCAGTTGCAATCATTGAAAATAAATCTTGAAACAAATCCCTACAAAAGAAGCTGAACAAATTAAATGATGAAAGTTCAAATAATGTCTAAGAGTTTTCAAAAATCTATAATTGTGCTTTGAAATAATTCAACCTGAGGAAAGTGTCTTGGTGGATGGAGCTCCTATTTTTAATTGGATAATTTTATATCTGTATGGCAATGGGAAGAAATTGAGAAGTCTGATTTTATTGCGGCATCCAATGTGGGAGAAGTATTAAAAGTAATTAATAGGGACAATTTATTTTGCAAGGTTTATCTTTTTAAAGTACTTATCAAAGAAGGGAAGTACTTGTCAAAGAACAGTAGCAAAATAGCTGTACCTATAAAATATTTGGTTTGAAATACTTATATATTTTGATTTAAACTTTACCATTTAGAATTTGTTCTTCCTTTTCCCTCCCTCCCTCCTTCCCTTCCTTCATTTCCTTCACACTACTGATTGCACCCAGGGCCTCGCAAATGCTAGGCAAGCACTAAACTGCATCAACAGTCATTTCTATTTTATTTTGAGACAGGGTCTGGCTATGTTGCCCAGGCTGACCTCAGATTTGCAATCCTCCTGCCTCAGCCTCCCCATTAACTGAGATTACAGGCGTGTGTCACCATGCCCAGCTCCACTATAGCTTTCCTTTCATCCCCCCTTCAATAAACACCTATTTGGACCCCTAGTGACTAAGCAAATGAGTCTAAAACATTTGGGGACAACCAGACATGGTATTTTCACTCATAATGGATGCATGAGTGTACTCTAAAAGGATGAGACTGCGTTGCATAGAGATGTGACATTTAATACCTTTACAACAAACAAATTAAGCCACAAAGATACACCAAAGACTAAGGATGGGTAATTTTTTGCCTTTGAGAAAGTGATGTGCACAGACAGCACTGATAGACAGCACCGTAGCACCCATGGGCCAGTTCGTGCTGCCTAGGACAAGTCAGAGAGGCCTGCGTGCAGGGACTTGCTAGCAACTAACTGTACATATTTTCCAACATCGTAGTATTTTAAGAAGCCATCATTCTCCGTGGAAGAGTGACGTACACTGAGTTGGCAGAGGTGTTTGGTGGACCAGTGACATTTGATAGCATCTCTGTAGAGTCAGGTGTGTCTGGTCAGACATTAGCATCTCAGAAGTCATCCTAACCAAGACACTTCCTGCTGACTTTTTGGAAGAAAGGGCTCCTGCTGTTTTATGTCATGAGCCCTCAATAAGGGTCACCAAAGGGGGTAGCTAAATTTTTAAAAGATATTCCTAGATGGAGTAAAAAAGTGTTGGTTTATGTATCTAAACACTGCAAAGCATGCAGATAATGAGATGGTTTTAAAATGATTTTTAAGAAAGTGCTAATTGTTTCAAAATTATATCCCCGTATGAATTAAACAAAGTACTATAGCCACAGAGTATAGAGATGGTATGCTTGGTCAGGTTCTCGTATAAATATATATTATACATCTCCATTTGTAATCCTTATAATAAAAAGAAAAAACCCAAAAAGTATATATTCGGAAGACATTCAGGGTTGAGTCCATTTTTTTAATCATTGCACTATTTATTTACTTATTTGGTGTTAAGATCTCTAAACTCTGGAAATGCAGTTTACCTGGAATAGGTCACCTTTTACTATATAAAGTAGGCAAGCATTTATCTCAGCTGGTTAATATATAATACTCCAGATAGAAATGGTAGCCAAGTAGCTGCCTCCTGAGACTCAGTAAGATCCCTAATTGAATAATGTTTTTCTAAGGGCTCCTTAGGAGTTCAGCCTTGCCTCCTAAAGGGTGTATAACAGTAGTCACTACCAACTCGATTGTGCTAGGACTGTGACCTCTACATGTTAGGACTATTTGGGAATCCCAGGCAATCCTGAGTTTTAGCATCTTTGGGGAGGGGTACTGAGGATTGAATCCAGTGGCATTCTACCTCTGAACTACACCCCCAGCCCTATTTTATTTTATTTTGAAACAGGATCTTGCTAAGTTGCTGAGGCTGGCCTCAAACCTGTGATCCTCCTGTCTCAGCTTCCCAAGTACTGGAATTACAGGTGTGTGCCCCCACGCCTAGCTAGCATCTTATAGAAGGACTCAGTGCTAAGTGACTGTCCCTCTCACCTTGGGAAGAGCGACCAAGGACTCAGTAATCGCTGCCCTATTAAGTTTGGTCAAATATCTGCTTCCCCAAGAAGCGCAGCTAGTTTGAGTGAGAGTAAGCTGAGTGCCGCCCTTATGAAGAGCCTAGTTGTCACTGTTTCCAGGAATAGTTCTCCAGCCACTGAATTATGCATATTTTTATTCAGAAAAGTCACCGCAGGCCTCCTCGGTGGTGATTCACTATCTTCCCTATTCTCAGTCATCTGGGCCTGATAGAGCGGATGGCATTTTCGAGTGGAAACCAAGTCATGGGAGATTAAGGACCTGGCGAGCGCTCCGAGACAGATTGACTCTCACTTTCCGGAACAGATGAGTGGACAGTAATGGGAGTTCAGACTCTTCAGGGAGTTTTGTGGGAGATGAGGAGGATTAGGGGGGCGCTGCCTTGCCTGCTTCTGCCCTTCAAGTACATCTTATTTCGTTCCATCATCTCCACACTAGAGCTGCCCTCTCTTTACGGCCAGGGTGCTGAGGCATTCTCTGCTCACTGAAAGGACTTCAGTTTTCTGGATTTGGGTCCCAGTGGCGACAGCCAGGACCTTGGAGTGTGCAGCTGCAGACTGGAGCAGTGGCGCCCCACCGGCACAGCCTGTCGCTAAGGTTCTTGGATGTTCATTACCCTATCTGAAAGTTAATATCCTTTACACACTGAGAGTCATTCATATCATATACATACTTGGAAATATAACTGAGTGAGGTGACTGATGTGCTGAGAGGGGATGATTGCAAAGATATAATGCTAATGAATAAACACCCAGTGTGACATTATAGTGCATGCTCTTTTTTTTGTGGTACTGGGGGTTGAACCCAGGGGCATTCTACCTCCAAGCTACACTCCCAGCCCTATTTTATTCTTTATTTTAAACAGGGTCTCACTAAGTTGCAGAGGGCCTCACTAAGTAGCTGAAGCTGGCCATGAACCTGCGATCCTCCTGTCTCAGTATCCCAAGTACTGGGATTACAGGCATGTGCCACCACACTGGGCTGTGCATGCTCTTATTTATGTTTTTAAGTAAAGTTATATGTACACATGTAAGTTTATTTTTTAATTTTTAACAGGTTTCATTCACTTTATTTTTGTAGTATAAAAACCCTATGTTTTAGCCACAGCCGGAACCTGGGTCCTCTGCACAGAGACTCTGGTGTGGGTTTTTACAAGATGGTTCGTGAACTCCTGATAGGGAGGTTTGGTAAACACAGTCTCTTTCCAGAGGTTGGGGGTCAGGTAGCTGTAGGTCTTTGAGATGGCATCAAAGGTGGCTTGGCTAGAGAACAGAAGAGTCAGGGGAGGGTTGGTGTCCTGAAAGGAAGTAAGCTTTCCACCCCCAGACAGAAACTATTGACTCCTAGGAACAGAGAGGCCACTTTGGGCTGGTCTGTCGTGCATTAGAAGGGCCTTCCTCTCTCTCCCTTAAAATATGCCAAGCACACCCTGGGCCTGTGTGATCCAGCGGAGCTGAGAGAGCGCACACGTAAGTTTAAGCGAGTGCAGGAAGTGCATGGAGGAATATATACAAAACTGCTAGGGGTTGATTCGTGGAGGAAAGATTGGGCGTTTAGAGTGGGGAAGAACCTTATTTTTTTAATGTATTCCTTTTTTTTTTTTTTTGCAGTACTAGGGATGGAACCCAGGGGCATTCTACCTCTGGGCTATACCTCCAGCCCTATTTTTTTTATTCTTTATTTTGAAACAGGGTCTCACTAAGTTGCGGAGGGCCTCACTAAGTAGCTGAGGCTGGCCGCGAACCTGGATCCTCCGGTCTTAGCCTCCCAAATACTGGGATTACAAGTGTGCGCCACCATGTCCGGCTTAATGTATTCCATTTATTACTATTTGAATTTCTTTTTTTTTTGCTATGTTAAAAATAAATTTAAGGAGACCCTGTTTGTGCTTATTGATAGGGCTCTTGGGCTTCATGGTAAAAGCCACTTCCCAGACCTTTAAGAACTTTGGGTTCCCTCCATCAGGCTGGACCTGTCACTACCAACCTCCAATAGTAATTATTTCGCTACCACCAATAATTTTTAGGGCAGTGAGAATCAATTATCACTGTGACCAAAAAATCCATTTTGCTGGCATAATCAGAACCTCTCAGTCTTCTGTAAGGATGTGATTGAGAGAGGGAGGTGGTTGCGTCGATGTGTGATATCATACTCTAAATAGAAAGAGACCCGATGTGGCACATTTTTGGAACAGAATCATTTTTAATATCAGCCTTCATACTGAGCCCTTAATGACTTGGGTCTTCAATTATCTTGCTGAGCAATTTATGTTGATTGAAGATGAGCCATTCTCATGGATTTATTGATTCTCTGCTCAGAAAAAAAATTACACAGTATGTTTTGATAAATTGCCTTTTAACACAATGCTGACTGTGTTTTGCCCCCAAAATCATGTGCCAGAAATGTTTACATCTTTCTCTCTGTTGGGTTTTACTTTTGCAGTAGATTAAAGATGCTGTTTAGGAGCCGGGCATGGTGGCGCACACCTGTCATCCCAGAACTTGGGAGCCTGAGATAGGAGGATCGCAGGTTCATGACCAGCCTCAGCAACTTAGTGAGGCGCTCTGAAACTTAGTGAGACCCTGTTTCAAAATAAAAATAATAGGGCTGGGGGTGTGGTTCAGAGGTAGAATGCCCCTGGGTTCAATCCCCAGTACCCCCCACACATGCTGTTTAATTCCCTTTGTTACTTTAATATATGATCATAGAATCTTTGTGAATTCTTGAGTTCCTAATTTTGTTGTAACATGACGTGGTGGATGAGTAGTCGTGGATGACTCCTAAATCCTGGCTAAATTTTATGATCTCATTAAAATCCAGTCACTAAATGAAATGAAAGGTATATGTGCATCCCAGCTCAGGAGTGCCCAAACAGAAGGGTGTAGGCATCATGTTAAGACAGGAAGTATCATTTGTCACTCTGCAAACCAGGGAGCTAGTGACTGAAATAAAAGGCCATTTCTCTCAGTTCTGAAGATAAATAAAAATGAGAGAATATTGAGGTTAATAGCCATGAAGGGCTGCCGTATGAGAAGTTTTCTTTCCCACGGATAAACTTTGCAGCTCTAACACATTGTACTTTTCTTGCTAATAAACCATGTTCTTCCTTCACAACATCCCAGGAACTGCTCATCTGATACACCCAGGAACAGTGTGTTTTGGTTTCTATGATTGACAGACTTTGAGAACGGCCATAAATAGAACTGATTAATGACTTATATGTGCAGGTCTCTGATCTAAGTGTTAAAATTGGTTGGGAACAAATAATCCATGCTCTCAAGATGGACATGGCAGTAGGGAATCAAAGGTAAACGAAATATCAATTTATTTCAGGCTCTGCTTACAAAGTATTTTTATGTTTTCATTTTGTCTTGTAAGTTCAGGAAATATCACTTTGACATGTGTCATTGCATCTTGCAGACTAGCCTTTAAGGGACTGTGTAGTTCCTCCTTGGCCTGCTGTCTCTCCTGGCCACCAGGTGAGTGGGTGGCCGTGGTTATGCCTGTGTGGCTCAAGTGGCAAAGCTCCACTTGGTGTGAGTGTCTAGCTCTGGAACACATTTCTGCTTTCATCCTAAAAAAAATTAAAATTAAAAAATTGCCCATTGAAATAAGAACAAATACAAACCAACCTCTAGTTAGCTTTTGAAAGAAGATGCATAAAGAAAAGGATGTAAAAACAACTAACAGCTCAGTAGAATTGGGGGCCTTAATTTTACCAGCATTTTCCTGCCATATTTGGGGAGAAACTCTTCCTTAGTCCTTAGCTCCACAGAGGAGATGGCGGGGTTGTACAGATCCCGCAGGAGTAGAGCATCCTTTAATTTCCAGAACCCTCACGGTTTCACTTACCTCAGATGTCTCTGTAATAAGTCCATTCTATCAGAGTCTTCAGAAGGCGTTTATGCTTTGGAGAAAGGGGGGTCACATGCTTAGAAGAGGGGGGTCACATCCCTCCCACCCTCCCGTGTTCCTGTTCATGCAATTTGGACTAACCTGAGAGACAGATTAGGACCATTATAGTCACCTAGGGGTGACTGTATTTGTTGACTCCGGAGGTTTCCCAGCAACCAGACTTAATTCTTTCCACCTACCCACCCCTTTCCCTTTCAAACAAAGCTTAATCTCTATTAATTGGTTAAGTATACTCATTCACTAAACAAAGTATACTCTAATAACCTGTTTCTCCTTGTGGCAGTTTGACATCCTGCTTCATAAGGAGTTTGTGCTTCTCTGTCATCCCTCACCCCAAATTGAAATTGCATTTGAACAGATAACTCCACTAAAAGCACAGAGTGGATTTTTTTCCACAAAAGAATAGATATTAAGAATTGATTTGACTTGAGGCTGTAATTTACAATTTAAAATGTCCTCATATTCAGTTTATTATTAAGTAGAAAAGAAAACAAGGTTTACCTTTGATGAGTTCATTTTTTATGGTTCATTCTGACTCAGAGTTCACCATTGGATCAAAAAGTCTATACAAAGTAAGCTGGGCGTGGTGGCGCACACTTGTAGTCCCAGTACTTGGGAAGCTGAGACCGGAGGATCCGGGTTTGCGGCTAGCCTCAGCTACTTAGTGAGGCCTCCGCAACTTAGTGAGACCCTGTTTCAAAATAAAGTATAAAAAATAGGGCTGGGGGTGTATCCCAGAGGTAGAATGCCCCTGGGTTCAATCCCTGGTACTGCAAAAAAAAAAAAAAAGTCTATACAAAATAAACAAGATATTAACATATAGAGAACCCTCTGTGTCCGTCAGCTTTCTGCCACTGTGACAAAATACTTGAGGAAATGGGCTTGGAGGAGGAAGGTTTTATTGGCTTATAGTTTCAGAGGTGTCACGCCAAGCTCAGCTGGCTCCAATGCTCTGAGCCTGAGACAAGATAGAAGAATATCCTGGTGGACGGAACTTGTAGTAGAGGAGGCTTCTCACCTCATGGTGGCTAGGAAGGAAGGAGGGAGAAAGAGAGAGGGAGAGAATACAAACGTGGCAGCCTCTATTTTGTGTTTTTTTTTAAAGATAAAATTATTTAAACCAAATGGTCAAACTGTTTTCCTCTGTCACAAAGGGCTCTGCCAACAAAGCACCTGTTTGCTTTCACACACTGGTCATTGTATTTTGCCTTGATAGCTATCTCTATATTTTGATACAGCTGTTCAGTTCAGCAGCAAAACCAGCTCCTTGAATAATTTGGTAATAGAATGTCACCAGTTTCTTCTGATGAGGAGGACAGAGGCGTGTGTCACTACTGGTATTCAGTAAATTATGTAATATGTGTTATAGATGCAAGACAAATAAAGGACAAAGGAGAAAGTTCAGAACTAGCCCCTGTCCAATTACACGCATGTGTGTAAGGTGTATTCACACACACGTGTTTGGGGCTCTGTGAAGGTGTGTTTTATTTATTTTTTTTATTTTTTTGTGGTGCTGGGGATAGAACCCAGGGGCATTCTACTCCCGAGCTCCACCCCCAGCTCAGTTTTTTTTTTTAAGTCTTTATTTTGAAACAGGGTCTCACTAAGTTGTGGAGGGCCTCACTAAGTAGCTGAGGCTGACCACGAACCCGGATCCTCCGGTCTCGGCCTCCCAAGGACTGGGATTACAAGCGTGCGCCACCACGCCCAGCGAAGGTATGTTTTAGATATGGTTCTCTGATGTCCTTGATGGGTCCAGGGCCCTGGCTCCAACTTGCCTCACCTTTACCAAACCGCTCTTCCTAGAGGCTGAGCCATAGCCCCTCCCCCAAGCTCCATCCAGGGTTCTCGTTCTAACGGGATGGGCTCCCCAGCTTACTAGACTGGACCCCATGGATGCTGACCCCAGCCTGATCCAGCCCCTTGTCACCCCCAAGACAGTGACCTACAGACTGCTGGCCTGTGTATTACTTTGATGTATTAGATGATGGTAAAATTAGTGGCTCGAAACCACATGCACTGATGATTTTGCAGTTGCGGAGGTAAGAAGTTTAGTATCCAGGTGTCATTAGGGCTGTGCTCTTTCTGGAGGCTCTGGGGAGATCTTTGCCGGTTCTGGCTTCTAGAAGCCGCCTGCTTTCCTGGGTCCACGGCCTCCTTTTTCATCTCCAAAACCAGCAGCAGGACATCTTCAACCCTCTCTCTCTACCCACCCCTAGCCCCTCTGCTGCGGTCACCACATCTTCTTGGCACTTCTAGGAGCCTTTGTGGTTACCTGGGCCCACCTGGATGATCCAGGCTCATCTCCTCATCTCCAGGTCCTGAACTTAAACCACATCTGCAAAGTCCCTTTGGCCTCGGGTCCTGGCATACCCACAAGTTTCAGGGCTGGGCCTGGGACATCTCTGGGGAGCCATTGTTCTGTCCAGCTCAGCTTCTGTCCTCTGGGCCTGCCTTCACAACCTGGTTCCTTTAGCTTCAGCCCCACCAGGCCCAGCTTCCTTCCCTGTCCTCACTGGCCCTGTGGCCACCAAATTATAACAATGAGATGATGCCCAACAGTGTTATTTTAAGTGATATATTACATCAGATTATGGGGTGCATTGCTTTAGCTACTGTGGGGCACGTTGATATGCAAAAGTGCCTACTGCTCACCTGAGGGGTCCTGCGTACTGTTCCCACCTTTCTTGTGGTACTGGGGATTGAACCCAGAGACATTCTACCTCCAAGTTACAAACACAGCCCCCTCTTTTTTCTGTCTTGAAACAGGGTCTTGTTAGGTTGCCGAGAGTCTCCCAAGTACTAGGATTAGAGGTGTGCACCACAATGCCTGGCTTGTACTGTTCCCTTTTTGTTACTTAGGACCATATTTAGATTACTCCTTTTTTTTTTTTTGCGGTACCAGGGGTTGAACCCAGGGGCGTTCTACCTCCACGCCACGCCCCCGGCCCTATTTTTATACTTTATTTTGAAACCGGGTCTCATGAAGTTGTGGAAGGCCTCACTAAGTAGAGAGAGAGAGAGAGAGAGAGAGAGAGAGAGAGAGAGCTGAGGCTGGCCGCGAACCCGGATCCTCCAGTCTCCGCCTCCCAAAGTACTGGGATTACAAGCGTGTGCCACCATGCCCAGCTGCCTTAGATTACTCCTAACTGAAATCATGCCTGGTTCCAGAATTCAACACTTCTGCCATATACTCCATGTAGCCATCAAAATGGCTCAAAACTAGTCAATTCAAATGGTATTCAACTAAAAAATAATGGACTATTTTATCTTTTTGGAATTGACTTATAAAAGAGTCATGTGGAGCTTGAGTGTTTCCCGGATTATTCAATAATCATTCTGGAATGAAAAGCTTGGAAATTTGCTGCTTTGAGTTTGTCCTAGGAGTCTGAATCCTGTAAGATACATCCATCTACTTGAGTTATATATTCATATTTGTGTTCAACAGTAATTGTCTTAATGGATGAAAATGCCATTCTCTAAAAGCTTGTCATTTACTGACTGAATTCTACTTGTAATTCTTGATGTTCTTCATGTATTTGGAAACATAAGAATCTTTGGCTCAGTAGAACAAGTAGTTCTAGTAAATTTTTCCTTTGATAGGAAAATGGAACCTTCAAAGAAAGTAGCTTAGGAATTTTATATAAATACATATAGTTCAGCATTACTTCTCCATCTTGGCAGTCTTGTTTAATAAGATACACACACACTATATTATATACACACATATATGTGGGTTAGGGTTAAAGTATATACATATATACATGCATGCCTGGATCCTTTCAAAGTGGACCAGAGAGTTCACAGCTAAGCATTTTGTTTGCTACCATATTTCTGTTACTTTTTGCTGAATGTAGAAGGGAAAAAATGATACTAAATTCAATACAGTTTACATTAAACATCCAGCCTGCCTTAGGGGCAATGTAAAATACAGGGCAAAAGAGAGTATATTTATAATACAAGGATTCGTCCAGAATTTAGAAGAAATTGCAGAATCACAGCTGAGTTAAATACAGGTTGAGTATACCTTATCTGAAATACTTGGGAGCAGCAGTGTCCCTGATTCTGAATTTTTTCAGATTTTGAAATATTTGCTTATAAATTTAATGAGATATCGTGGGGATGGGACCCAAGTCAAAACACAAAATCCATTTATGTTTGGTGTGCACCTTATTCTCATAGCCTGAAGGTCATTTTACACAGTATTTTTAGTGCACCTCTGCTTTGGTCATACAACCTGTCACATGAAGTCAGGTGTAGAATTCTCCACTTATGGCTTCATGTCAGTGCTCAAAAAGTTTGGATTTTGGAGCCTTTTGGATTTGGATTTTCAGATTAGAGATGCTTAACCCATAGTCCTCAAATTTCTTAAAATGTTTCTACCTTCCATATGTTCCTGAACCAGTCTAGTTTTTGTCTAGGGATCTTCTAGGAACTGAAATTATTTTTCTACTTCTTAAGAAAATTATTAGCCAGGCGTGGTGGCGCACGCTTGTAATCCCAGTACTTTGGGAGGCGGAGACCGGAGGATCCGGGTTCGCGGCCAGCCTCAGCGCTCGCTCTCTCTCTCTCTCTCTCTCTCTCTCTCCTTTGCGAGGCCCTCCGCAACTTCGTGAGACCCGGTTTCAAAATAAAGTATAAAAAATAGGGCTGGGGGCGTAGCTTGAAGGTAGAATGCCCCTGCATTCAATCCCTGGTACCGCAAAAAAAAAAAAGAAAGAAATAAAATTATTAGTGCATTGCAATTATACATCATAATGAGGTCCAGTGTGATAGAAACAGACATGCACACAGCTCTTGTATATTTCCCTCCACATTCCACCCTCTCCTCCCTCCTCCCTCCCACATGATTTAGTGAGATTGGTAGTAAGACCTTCATATATTGCCATAGTATTATTTGAACGATTTCCTTCTTCAGTTCTCCCTCTTTCCCTCCTTAATTCCCTCCCGTAATCCCTTTCAACTACTCTACTGGTCTCTCTCTGCATTATTTAAAGTCCCTTATGTTTCATATTTCGTCTCTAGCTTCCACATATGAGAGAAAACATACCACCGTAGACTTTCTGAGACTTACTAATTTCACTTAGCCTAATATTCTCCAGTTCCATCCATTTTCCTACAAATGACATAATTCTGTCCTTCTGTATGGCTGAATAGGATTCCATTGTGTGTATATACCACATTTGCTTTATCCATTCATCTGTTGATGGATACCTGGGTTGGTTCCATAATTTTGGTTATTGTGAATTATGCTGCTATAAACATGGGTATGCATGTATCCTATAATATTCTGACTTTAATTCTTTGGGAAAGATACCGAGGAGTGGTATAACTGAGTCATGTGGTGGTTCCATTCTTAGTTTTTTGAGGCACCTCCAAACTGATCTCTGTAGTGGTTGTACTGATTTACAATTCCACCAACAGTGTATCAGAGTTCCTATTTCCCCACATCCTCACTAGCATTTGTTTCTCCACTTTTAATCCCTGGTTTATTGTTTTGTTGCTAAATATAAAACAACAAAGAGTAAGAATAAGAAAACTGGGTTGAACATCAGCAGTGTCGCCAAGTGTTCTGAGAATGCAAAGATGTTTTGTAAAATCAAGGACCAGCGGAAGACCCTGGACACGCGCTCTTCCTGTGTTTCTACCGATGTGTCTGGCCTCCACTTCTGGTCTGGAATTTGGCCAGGCATGGCTCCGGGTGTGGAGCAGCGGTCATTGGCTGTGTCTCTTTTGTGGCCAGGTGGCATGAGAGGTCAGTGGGCCTTTTGTGGAGTGCCTTCTGCAGGAATGGCTTTCTCAGTTTCCAGTAGTGGGCTACTAAATCTCACAAAGTACATTCAATTTACTTGGCAGAAATTATTGTCAAGGAATTGTTTCTTTAACAGGGAAGCTTGTGTGGCCTTGGAGTGGCTAATGATACTAGTTGAGCCAAGTTTTCTAAAATTGGGACTTTATGAATACTAATCTATTGTCAGAGTTGGTACAGTTTTTAAGTCTTCCTAAATTGCAGAAACATAATGCTTGTGCAAGAGTTTAGCTTGATGTTTAATATATAATAGTTGCTCATGAAATTTTAAAATAGTTTTATCCGCTGAAATTCTTGTTTTAGAATTTTATTTGTGCAATATGACTATCCATCATAGTGAGATTCAAAGTGATACATTCATACGAATGGCCAACAAATATATGAAAAAATGTTCATTATCATTAGCAATCAGGAAAGTACAAATCAAAATTAAACTGAGATTCCATCTAACCCCAGTTAGAATGACAGACATCAGGAATACAAACAGTAACGCATACTGGAAAGGATATGGGGGAAACAGGAACTCTCATACTCTGTTGGTGGGATTGTAAACTAGTACAACCACTATGGAAATCAGTATGGAGGTTCCTCAAGAGTCTAGGAAGAGAACCACCATATAACCCAACTCTTGCACTGAAATTCTTAAGTGTATAAAGCACCCTATACCCTGGGTTAGCAAATACTGAACTGTTGCTCCCAGGGCAAACTCAGGGATAGATTTCTTCCAGCCTGTTGTCACAAGATTATCATAACATTGTTTTTATGTGTGTCAGTGCCTAACCTTGTTTTATGTATATTGCATTTAATACATACTGTTGATGTGTTAACATTGAACTCATAGCTAACAGCACTAGAATTTACACCTGAACAGTTAGGTAGCAATCGTATTCTTTCCTTAAGGCACATCATAGCCTTCCTGAGCGTAGGAACACTAAGCATAATCTTTAGTATTTTATTATCCCATTATTTTACAGTAATATCTTAGGTACATCTAGAATTCATTCTGTATAAGAAATGACATATGGATCTATGTTTTCCCCAAATTACTAGGACTATTTATTAAGCAATCCACATTGCACAGGCATAGGAGCTTTTGAGGGATCAGTACCTAGAGTACAAAGCATGGGTGTCAGATTCGTGTTTTTTTTTTCTTTGTGTGATGCTGGAGATCGCACCCGGGGCCTCACACATGCTAGGCAAGTGCTCTACCAGTGAAATACACCCCCAGCCCTTTGGGCATCTGTTCCTGACACTCGTAAGCACTACTTGAAGACAGGCTCCATCTGTGCCTTGTACAGCAAAGACACCCCATAAGTGCGGCTCGAACAAACAGCAATGCCAAAATGCCGGTGTCCCGACAGCAAGGGTGGCTCGGGGTAGCGGGGTGGGCCCTTTACAGGTGTTATCTCCCTTTAAACCCCCATTTCCAGGTAGATTCTATTATGATCCCGCTTTATAGGTGAGGAAACTGCGCACAATGGCATGTCCCTTGCTCACGTCTCACCGCTCCTGCGCAGCAGAGCTAGGGTTTAAGAGGGGAGCACTGGGACCACAATGGCATGTCATCCCATTTGGTACTTCCTGCGTGCATCACAGTGGCTGGAGGGCATCAGGACTGTGCACTATCTTAGACAATTGCGACAGAGCAGTGCTCCTTTCAGACCGTGATGCCAGAGACAAGGGCCAATGGGGAATTTATACACCCCATTTTACAGAGAGAGAAAACTAGGCTCAGTAAATAAGGTTACATAGTGGGTCAGAGTTGTCTCTGAGAAAGCTCACCTGACTTCATGGATCCCTTCTGATCAGTCGCCAGCCACCATGGAGAAGATAAATAAACCTGAGATTCACCTGAAGCATTTTAGCACTTTAAAAAATAAATCTGTAATTTTTCAAGTAGCTGTACAACATGTAATTTTAGTCAATACCAGTACCCCAGTCTCTTCAAAACTTAGCACAAATGTGGTATCAGCCCTGTTGGACCTACAGTCTCAGCCCCAGAATTAAATCAGGTATAAGATTTGGTGATGAGATTTAATATTTCACAAGCTGCCAAGGGGGCTATGCTGGCAGGGCCTATAATATTCTGGAAGCCCCCAGAATGACAGGTTGAAGGAGTCAAGTCCTATAGTTGTCTTGGCTGCTGGTGAGGTAAGTCAACTATAGCACTGTAAGAAAAGCCCTCCTGCACTGTCGACCTGGAAGTGATACATAGGTCATGGTCTTGTCCATCAGCAGCCTCCCGCATGCTGCCCGGATACTTTGAGAGACAAATCTGAGTTGAGTGAGAACGCAGTGAATGCTCTCACAAAGTAAACTCTCCTGTTTATTCAAAGGCATAAATTCCATAGATGGATCATCCAGAGCTTGATACTTGATTTACTCTTCGTGGTGAGCCAAAAATAAACCAGTGTTGTTCTTTTGTCATGGGAGAAGAGGTGTCTCCAGAAGAGGGTCCAAGGAGTTCCCAGAGACAGGAGGGAGCTCGAGTCAGGACCAGCGGGGTCCTTGGGGCCCCTTGACATTCATGATGGAAAAGAATTTGAGCGTGTGTCGGTAGAGGGGTGGAGATTTATTTCAGAAAGCAAAGACTACACGTTCGAGGAAGAATGAGGGGAATCTTGAGAAGGAGAGGCTCATTTTGGGGGCTCCCTGCTCCTCTTGTAAAGGAAACTTGGCAAGGGATGGATATGCGAAAGTATATAGGGACAAGATCAGTCATGTGATCTCAAGACGGTTTAAGGACGTCTCAGGACCCTTAGGCTGAGAAGTTCTCCATTATCTGATCAGTACACATTGCTGGAAAGTCCCCTAGATTATACCTTTCTCAAAATAACTTGTCTCTTTTTGCATAAAATATTTATTGGCATGCTAATTAACAGTGTACCCAGTAGATCTACAGATTTCCCAGAAATTTGGGAAACAGACCAGCTTGGGGCGTTAACAGGCCTGGAAAAGTATGTCCTTGTCCTTCCTGTATGTCTCCTTTCTGCTCTTTTATCTCTTCTATCCTGTCCCACCTTGAATATTTTCCCAAGTATTTGAATATACATATGTGTGTGCACACTCACGTGTGTGTGGATGCACAAGGATTATTCACTGGCCCTCCAATTAGTGGTATTCCTTAACTCAGTGCAGGTATGGCCTCAGATCTGCTACATTCATCCTCTCTTCTTTAGCCTTTTAAATGTAATTTTTAAGAAGAATCCTCATCAGGGAAGGGTTAAAAGATACATTACTTATGTAAAGCCCCTTACTGTGACCAGCATTCAGTGTAAGTGTAGCTAGTTGCGGTCAGCAGTCCCCAGCATTGCTGGGCTGTAAATACGAGCTCATTGTAATCACTATAGTCATTGTCTTCGTTTTTATGAGACATCGTGTGAAAATGGCCAGTGAAAAACAGCAATGTGGACATGCTGAGAACTTCACCCACCGTAGCCACCCCGCCCAGAAGAGATCACAGTTTCAGAATCCTGTATTTTCTGTATTGAAGATGATTACCCTCAAAAAGAAGAGAGATTTTCCAAGAATGATCCATCAAGTATTGAAACTCAAGTGAAGTGCGCAGTCTGGATGATTGACAATTTGATAACATGACAACTGGAGATAAAAGGAGTTCTGGAAAGCTCAGCGAGTGAAGGGTGGGATAGTACATTGAGAGCTCTACATGGTAAACATCACTGCTCGCATCATTCCCTTAGATGTTTGAGAACAATCATAGGCTTTTCCATGAAAGTCTATTTCCTGTTAGATAATGTGAGTTAAATATAACTCATTTTTTCTTGTTCTAATCAATTATTCTTTTTTTTTTTTGCGGTACCGGGGATTGAACGCAGGGGCGTTCTACCTCCGCGCTACGCCCCCGGCCCTATTTTTTTTATACTTTATTTTGAAACCGGGTCTCACGAAGTTGTGGAGGGCCTCACTAAGTAGAGAGAGAGAGAGAGACAGGGAGAGAGAGAGAGACAGGGAGAGAGAGCTTCTAATCAATTATTCTTTTGCAGTAGTGGTGTTGGTAGGAATATTGGTGTTAGGAACATGAATTAAATTCTAGCAAAAGTTGTCGGATAGAATAAAATTGTAGAGGCAGTAGGTATACCACCTCTCCTGGGCCAGTATTTTAGTGAGATTTGAACTATATATTAGGGTTCCTCATACCCAGGTTCTCTGACCTATTATTGAACACTGAAGTCAATTCCATGGGTAATGGCCTGCTTTTAAAAATAAGAAAAGGCCGGGTGTGGTGGTGCACGCTTGTAATCCCAGTACTTTGGGAGGCGGAAACCGGAGGATCCGGGTTCACGGCCAGCCTCAGCTCTCTCTCTCCCTCTCCCTCTCTCTCTCTCTCTCTCTCTCTCTCTACTTAGTGAGGCCCTCTGCAACTTCGTGAGACCCGGTTTCAAAACAAAGTATAAAAAATAGGACTGGGGGCGTAGCACAGAGGTAGAACGCCCCTGCGTTCAATCCCCGGTACCGCAAAAAAAAAAAAAATAAAATAAAATAAGAAAAGAAAATAGAACAGAATAGAAAATTATAATGTACCACACATAGTAAAGATTAAAAAATATTCTTATGCAACATTTGTTACATGAACATGTGTTGTATATACTGTCTTTTTCTATGTGGACAGCTACTTCTATTCAAGATAAGTGGAACCAAGAATAGCATGTATTGTGTGCAGCCAGGATTTAGGCTGGAGCTCAGTCCTTCAGCATCCTTGCAAAGATATAGTCATTCTTTCAGTCTCATCAAAATAGAATGTTTGCTCTGTGCTACTCTAAGAATAGGCAATATCTCACTTAGCTGGAATGCCTAGGGGACAGTAATGCTTTTATTAATTACATACCAAATTAACTAAAAGTATTGCTAACTAGAAACTCGCGGTTTCATGATTTTAGCAGTAGTTGAACATCTTTATGAAATGCATTATAATACCATAGCATCCTTATTTAGCACCTCATTATACTAAAAGCATTTCATCTTCATCAATTTAAGAGATTGCAGTATTGTTCTTAAATTAAGAATGATGGCACAGCAATGTAGATGTAGAACATAGAAAAGATGGTTTCCATTAATTATCTCATTTACTGTTTAAGATAAGCCATTTTTGAGCACTCTCTGTACTGTCTCCTTGAAACACAAAGATGGTGCCTTGGCCCTTGTTCCAAAGGCAGAAACAGATATGTAGATACCTGATGGCTGCTCAGGGTCTGTGTTAGTCAGCTTTCCATCACTGCGACTAAATACCTGAGATAATTATAAAGATAAAAGGTTTATTTTGGCTCACGGTTTTAGAGATTTGTCCATGATTGGATGGGCCTCTGGTGGGAGTGCCAGCTGGTAATGGCAGGAAGCAGGTGGCAGAGCAGACTTTTACCTCATGGCCAGGAAGCAGAAGAGGAAGGGGCTGGCGTCCCACACAGTCCCCTTTGGGAGCACACCTCAGTGACCTAAGGACCTCCCGATAGGCCCCACCTCCCAAGGGCTCCACCACCTCTGGCAGCACCCTGTGGGGGACCAAGCCTTCAACACATGGGCCTTCAGGAGGTGTTTAGCATCCAGACTATCCGGACATTCACCTTTCCAAACTAGGGTGAGAACAGATTAGATAGATGATAGATAGATAGATAGATAGATAGATAGATAGATGGATGATAGATAGATGGATGGATGATAGAGTTACCTGGGATTGTATTTATTTATTTATTTTTGTGGTACTGAGAATTGAACCCAGGGCTCATTCTACCTCTGAGCTATACCTCCAGCCCTATTTTAATTTTTAATTTTTGAAACAGGGTCTCACTAAGTTGCAGAGGGTCTCGCTCAGTCGCTGAGGCTGGCCACAACTTGCTATCCTCCTGTCTCAGGCTCCCAAGTACTGGGATTACAGGTGTGCATCACTACTCCCGGCTTATCTGGAAAGTTGGACTAACTGTGCAGTTTGGGAAGACATTACCCATCACAAAGATATTTGAAATAAAACTTGACAGGCAAGTAAGAGCTTTCCAGCTGGAGAAGGAAAGGGTTTGGAGAGGGGGTGGGTACGTATCCCCGCTCCAGAACAGAGTCTGGAATTTGCTTCATTCATTCAGCAGTTGGTGTACTTGAAGTGTCAATCGCTTTTTTCACTTACATATAGAATAGAAAAAAATAATCGTAGTTATCCAGTTAACCAGTTCGAGGAGGCCTGGCTAACCAAGGTTTCTCTATAACGTTTATATATCAGAAAGCAGCATTACAATAATATGTTTTTGTCTCAATATTGAGAGGGGTAGTTTGTTTTGTTTGTTTTGGCCAGGGTAGAATTTGATGTGTGTAATTTTAGTTTTGAGTTCCAATTTACTAATTCAATTTGGCATCCCATATCCTCTTTCCCACAAGAATTTGAAGTGTTGTTTAAAAGGAGAAAAGAGGGTCACATACAGCATCTGAGGCAGGGCAGGTAGCCAAACCTGTGGAGGAAGGACAGGACATGTCTCCTGGAAGTTCAAAACGGAGAGATGGCTTGACCGGCCTTGGAGAATTCCAGAACAAAGGCCAAGGCAAAAGTCAGTATGATTTATTCCGCACACAGTTTCCTGTCTCTCACCTCTCTTAGATTCGCCATGCTCTGAGTATGATGAGGACAGGTCTTGAGGAAGCCTGGCACAGCAGAACAGGGACCTTACAGACCCATCCTGAGTCCAGGCTTTCCTGGCTGCATGAATATCGGGCCAGAGCCTCTTCGAGCCTTCGTCCTTAGCTATAAAATCAGCCCTGCACATGCTCCCTTCAAGCCTCCTCCTATGACTCCTCATCCTTCTCTTTTCTGGTTGGGATTCCTAAAGATTTGCATGTTCTTAGCACAGAGTCTGGGCCAGAGGAAATACTCACTAAGTGGATTTTCTCTGCCTTCACCTCTAGCCCCACATCTAACCCTATGTTGCTCTTTGACTAGGGGTTACTAAGGTGGTGTTCTCGTTGCAATGGCCTGAGTGCACATTGTATTTAGTTTGACCTTCTTTCTAAAAGTCCGAATACATTCCTGCAGCGCAGTAAATCTCAGTGTCACACAAATAGTGCAGTCATTTCAGCCTTGGCCTTGGTGGCCCACCCAGCAGTTTTGTGTATGTGCAACTTGGATTCTGCAACCTATAATATAGGGATAATATCCCAGGCTGATGGTGTGCTCCTAGCTTATACTCAGAGGGTCTTAGAGTCCTAGTAGTAATTAAATATTTTTACATCCTCTGTGAAGGATGTAGGCTCTGGGTGGTCCTGGTGGTAGGGAGGTAAGAAGTAGGGCAAAGCAACTTAACACAATCTGATGATCAGAGAAGCAGAGAAAGGGTAACAAGTATGCTCTAGGTAACTATTTCCCTCTTTCTACCCAGCCCCTGATCCTAGTTGGATCTCAACTCAGAATAATAAAAGTATACTCAAGATAGCATAAATACAATCTGTTTTTTCAACTGTATAATATACTTTTCATTAATTAATTATTTTATTTATCTATTTTTGGTAGGGATTGAGCCCAGGACCTTGTGTGTGCCGAGCAAGTCTGAGCTACACCCCCAGCCCTTTTGATTTCATTTTTGAGACATTGTCTCTGTAAGTTGTCCAGGCCAGCCTCAAACTTGCCATCCTCTTGCCTCAGCCTCCCAAGTAGATGATCTTAGCAAAAGAGTTGATCTTTTCCTTTGCCTATAATTTAAAGTAATTTGTGTTTCCCTGTTCTCTCTAATAGCACCAATTTCCTAGAATTGTTTTGCAAATATTAACATCCAAGACAGTGTGAGCATCTGAGCCTTGTAGATGTGTGGGTTGTTACTGCTTTTCATTTTGAGATGGTTGGATAGTGACTTTGCAGGTAATGTGAACTCCCTAATCTAGGATGTTATTGAGTTTTAAATATGGATGACTTGTCTGTTGTAGCGGAGCTTGTTTGAAGTGACTCCAATTGTGTGTTAGGGTCTTGAAGTTCTTAGATCACACATACAGTAAAAAGCTGAGCTGGAATCTACACTCCACCCTTCAAAGTTACTTTTCTCCTGTCTCAACCCTGTAGAAATTTCTTATGCAATATTAATCTCTCCCACTTTTTTTGGAAATATGTTACATTACACAGATATCTACATTCTATCTACAGATATAAATTCTTTCAAAACTTTATATCATAAAATTGAAGTGATTTGAGACTTGATATCCAGTGAGGATGCCAGCCATGAGTCAGATTTATTCAGTTGCATGGGGAGAAGTCCCTGGTTACATTCCATTGGTCAATTCTATGAAGTTCTCGGAGCAAGCCCCCCCCCATACACACACCTGAAGTCCTGGAGCAAACTGAACACCCTCCACAGACAGATGGCGAGGAACAACTTCTATCACATAATCAGCCCAAAACATTACAGCAAAACCTTAGAAGGCCCGCCCTGGACAGGGCCTCTCCCATGGGCTGGCCAGTTCACTGCGGTGGCTTCACAAAACAAAGCCCCAGGCCACTGAGTCACATCCCGGCTAATCTGGGCCATTTCCCTGTGTTGTCATTTACGAATATGGTGAAATATTAGAAACCCTGTGCCATGAATAATTTTGAAACTTACAGTTGCATAGCAGTGGTCCAAAACCCTAGGCAGTATGAAGACTGAACTTTAGAAGTGAAAAAAAGCTTCAGTTTTTACCAGCTGTGGCCCCTTGAGCCAGTTTCATAGCCTGCAGCACAGGTGTCCACCTCCGCGAGAGAGGTTAGCACCTGCCTTGCCTGCTCATATGTATGTCATAAGAACCAAAATAAGTAGTAGAAGTGAACATACTTCACAGTGTAAAACTGAACACCGGGGTGCCTCAAATCGTCAGACACTGATAGCCTCTGGTGGATAAGCAATAATAAAATAACAGGGTAAGATGAGGTGGGCAGCCTGGACTGAGATGCCATGTGTTGTCAGCAGTGTCTAATTCACAGTGCCCTGTAGGGGGCGGTGTTTAATACCTAGTCACCCTGGAGATTTGAACTGAACCAGGCTTCAAATCCAGGTCTAGTGATCTTTGTATCATCAAAAGCTCCAAGAGCCAGCCAGGCATAGTGGCATGCACCCGTAATCCCAGTACTCAGGAGGCTGAGATAGGAGGATCACAGGTTCGAGGTCAGTGCACGGTAACTTAGAGAGACCCTGTCTTAAAATAAGAAAATAAAAAGGACTGAGGGTGTAACTCAGTGGTACAGCACCCCTGGGTTCAATCCCCAGTACCACACGCACATATTCACACATACACATACACACACACACACTTGCACACACACATACACACACGCACAAGTTGTGAGAGCCAGAAGAAGCGATAGAGGACTTAAGCGTGGAGGGAATAGAGAGGCACTGAGGAGGGAGATGGTGCGGGAAGCTTGCCTGACCTTGGGCGGGAAGTTGTGAGCTGGGAGAGCAGGGGGAGGAGGGGGCAGCGGCTGGGTTAGAGCTCTTGCCAGGAGAGCAGGCTAGATGCTCTGGGTCTGAGCTGTTGCGGGGGAAGGGAGGCGTGGATATGCTGGGAGAAGGTGGCAGCCCCGGTCCCAGCCCCAGGCGCCTCTCCTTGCCCCCGGCTGAGTCACCCTGTCTGGGGGTGGGTGAGAACTGATGGTGGAGGCTCTGGGAAAGCCCACATGGAGCCTGGAGCCTCCACAATTATATAAATGGAAAGTTACAAAAACAACAACAAAAAGATGCTGAGGGTTTGTAAAGATGGAATACATTGTAGTTGAGAAAATTCTTGGCTGAGAAAATGTGGGGAGTGCTAAGGCTGTTGGAGGATATTTTTTTTTCCCTTGGTAAAGGGAGGAGACAGGGAGCCCCTGGCTGCAGAAGGGACCAGCTGTCCCCACCCCCTTCACATTGTTGGAACAAAGGTACAGATAGAAGACTTTGCAGTGGAATAAAGAGTGTAGGGGAAGGAAACGAAAATAAGATGAATATAAAGAATTGACTGCATTCTTAAATCTTAGGGGAACAAAAATATCTAGAATGGAGATTCACAGCCCAAAGCTAAGAGTCTGCTAACTCAGACCAGCCTCAGCATCTTAATGAGACCCTCGCAACTTAGCAAGACCCTGTTTCAAAACAAAAAATAAACAAAAAGGGCTGGGGATGTAGCTCAGAAGTAGAATGCCCCTGGGTTCAATCCCCAGTACAAAAAGAAAAAAAATGCAGTTGAAGCCAGGTGCAGTGGTGTACACCTGTAATCCCAGAATTTGAGAGGCTAAGACAGGAGGATTGCAAGTTCAAGGCCAGCCTTGGCAACTTAAAAAAACTCTGTTTAAAAATAAGAAATAAGCCGGGCGTAGTGACTTATTAAAAAAAAAAAAAAGAAAAGGTAAGTAGCATTTGCACAAGAAAAGGAAGAACAGCGCTTGAGATGTGCAGAGAGTGGCCCAGAATGGGCTGTGCATTTAATCCATCACAGACATCATCCATAGGGAGGATTGGGTGATTCAGTTCCTTCCCTATAGCAGCATCCATGAACACATCTCTGTGCTTAATGCCTTGGGAAGACACTAGAATTTAGGATTTAATCAGCTTCAGAATATTTCTGCTGAGCTGTGTCACTTCATATAATTGTTTTATTGTTTGGTGGTTGGTGGACTGTAGGCACATTTAGCAGGAAAGATTGCTAAGGAAAGGTGACTTGAGCTAGCAGGAAAGGAATTGAAGGGAAGCGAATTGGATGCCCAGCGTGTCTAGTTGGAGGTCCTGGCTGCCATGTTTGCTGGTTGTTTTTGATGTTGTCGTTGGTGAGTTTTTTCTCTTTTCTCTTTGCATTGGTTTGTCCTTGTTGCTTTGTTTTGTTTTATGGTACTGTGGGTTGAACCCAGAGGTGCTCTACCAATGAACTGCATCCACAGCCCTTTTTATTTTTTTAGTTTGAGACAGGGTCTTGCTAAGTTGCCCAGGCTGACTTTGGACTTGGGATCCTCCTGCCTCAGCCTCCCAAGTCACTGGTATTAACAGGCATGCACCACTGAGCCCAGGTTTTTTTTTTTTTTGTATTTGTATTCAAATTTTTTATAAGCTCATCATGCTTACATAGGGATGACTTAGGGCACTTCCAAAAAATGAAATGAAAGCGCCTGTGGTCTACAGAAAGGTGTTAAGGAAGTGCCTCAAAGCAAATCAGGTGGATGCCGTGGTCTTTTATGAGTCTGCTCATAAAAGATTATTTTGAATGCACACATCATTTTTCCTCATTTCCTAATGAAAACAATGTTCCATGATGGGTACATGGGTGGTAGCTGGGGTTTTTAATTTTCTGGATCTGTCCTTGTTCCCACTCTGGGGACCCATCCCACAGGGCCGTGCAGGTCGTCACTGCAGTCTCACCCAATGCGAAAGCAGATGCTATTACTGCTTGGCTTAAAAAAGCCTGGAAAACACAACACAATGCATGTTGGGAATGAAAATGTAATAGGCAGCATCTTCTACATTTTGAATTTACATGAGCATCTTGCATTTGTAGAGTCCTTTCATGGTCCCATGTTGCTTACCCTGTGTGATCCTCATCTATCTAGTGATTCCCAGCTGCCCCCCTCTCCTGCCCCTCTACCTCCTTCCTCATGAGATAGCCAGGAAGTACCATTATCGCTTTAAACTGAAAGTCAGCCCCAGAAGAAATATAAATTATTTGAAGCCATTTGTCTTTGGCTATTTAGCAAAGACAAGTTTCCAGTCCTCAGATCTCTGAGTTCCTGATTAGGGACTCAGGCCACTGGACCATACCGAGGCAGCCTGCTGTTCGTAGGACTTGGGCTCAGTTTCACTTTGTCCATGGGTGTCCCTGCATCTGATTGCAGCATCTTGTGAAAAGCCAGCAGGCTTTAAGAGTATTCAGATGGTATTACAGAATGGTCTGCTCTCCCCCTCGCTCTCTCTGTTTGTCCCTTCCTTCCACAACTGTCTACTAACTGCCTCTGCCAACCACGATGGGAGGTGCTAGAGATAAAAATATATATGTGTGTGTGTGTGTGTGTGTGTGTGTGTGTGTGTGTGTGTGTGGGGTAGCATCATCGGCCTTCTGATAATCTGAAAGGGGAAAAACTGAAATTAGATTGTCATCATAATTGTATCATAAATGAATCCACCATATGATCCAGCTATACCATTTCTAGGTAACTTTCCAAAGGACTGAAATCAGAATATTATAGTGATACATGCATATGTATCACTATATAGCAGCACAATTCACAATAGCCAAATTATGGAAACAACCTAGGTCTCCATCAACAAATGAATAGATTACTAATTTATGGAATATGCACACAATGGAATTTTATTCAGCAATAAAAAGAACAAAATTATATTATTTGCAGGAAAATGGATGGACCTGGAGAACATTATGTTAAGTGAGATTAGCCAGTCACAGAAAGTGAAGGGTCATATGTTTTCTCTCATATGGGGAAGGTAGGGAGTAACCGGGATACCAAGGGACTTCAGATAATGGAGGAGAAACCCCAGTGGAATGAGAGAGGTGGTCTAAGGAAGGGGGTGGTAGGGGGAGGGAGAATTAATAAAGTAACCACTTCCATCAACTATGTGCAACTGTGAGAATACCATTGTCAATCTCAATACCATGTTTGGGGAAGGTGGGGAGTGGGGAGGGAGCTGGGGGAAGCTCACCAAGAGCTGGGTGCATGTATGTCACTATCACTATGAACTATATTACTATGTAAGACTACAATGCACCAATAAAAGTATATTAAAAATAATTGCATCATAATTAGAGAACAGGAAGTTTAAGAAGCACCTTAGCCAGACGTGGTGGCACACCCCTGTAATCCCAGTACTTGGGAGGCTGAGACAGGAGGATCGCAGATTCACAGCCAGCCTCAGCTACTTAGTGAGGCCCTCTGTAACTTAGTGAGACCCAAATGCTGGCGAGGATGTGGAGAAGTAGGAACTCTACTACACTGTTGGTGGAATTGCAAATCAGTGCAACCGCTTTGGAGACCCTGTTTCAAAATAAAGAATAAAAAATAGGGCTGGGGATGTAGCTTAGAGGTAGAATGCCCCCTGACTTCAATCCCCAGTACTGCAAAAAAAAAGCACATTAAAATTCCATAAGCAACATAAATTCTCAACCTTCAACTGAAGGACTCAAAACTTCCCTTAGTGGACAATTATGCATGGGCTGGACAATCATCAATGATCAGCTGTTGAAAAGTTTGAGCAAGGGCAGATTTGCACAGACCTTTCTACCCCTACCTTCTACAAGTGGTGTTAGTGTGGGAGCTGCTTAAAGCTCTCCATCAAGAGAATCAGAGACGCCCACACGGAGCAGGGGGGAGCAGGGGGGAGCAGGGGCAGCACGGTCTCGTGACTCAGCAGAGCAGCTCTGGAGTCAGACCGCACAGGCTGCATCCTGCCTCTGTGACTTACTAGGAGACTTTGAGCACATCCCTTAACTTCTCTATGCCTCAGTTTCCTCTCTCTAAAATAAGATTATAGTACTTATATTCACAGATCATTGTGAGGATTAAATTATATATGTGTGTGCACTTACAAGAGTATACATCATACAATTTTTCAAAAGAAATCTAGCTATTATCATTCATAACTAACCGATTCAAAGACACTCATTCTTCTTTAGTTTCCCTGCTCACAACCCAAGGTATATTTCTGCAAATAAGAACAATAGCTGGCTCCAGATGGCATGGCAGTGGTTTATGCTGTAAATAACCAAGTTATGCCGCCTCCACCGGAATATTTAAGACAGTCTGCTGACCACTTTCCGTAGTTGGGCTATAACCCATCATTCACTTCATACATGTTTATGGAACATCTCTTAAGTGCCAGAAACTATAGCAGCTGTGTAAGATGTAAAGACAAAAAATAAGGAGCCCACAGATTATTGGGAAAGAAAGGCAAGCACATATTTTGATAGAACGTGACAGCTCTTAACTCTGTGTATTAAAGTTGTCAGCTCTCTAGACAGCAACTGGGAAGAAGACAAGGGACACAGGCTTCTTTAGGGCTCAGGTCCTGCAAGTTGTGGGGTGGGGTTGGAATAATCTATGGCCAGCAGTGGTTGGACTAACTCACCTGCTGAGCCCAGACATGACCAGCCTTGCCCAGGGAGGTACAATACTTTGGGAACCAGGACCCAAGCAGAGCTTGTGAAGAACAGCACTGCAATTCACTGAGAACAGATAATCTCACAGCAATGCCTCAAGTATACAGATACCTGCAGCAAACAAAACCCTACCTGGGACCGTACCCCAAGTGTACACCAAAATGTACACTTGTAAGCACACCCAGCATACAAAAGACCATGCAGTTTTCTGTTGTGTCTGGCATTTCATCAGTCACAACGGGAGTTTCCACCACCTTCTTCAGATTGTAAAATGGACATTTTTTGGTAGACTACGCTTTTATTGACATTGTTGGTCTGTTCTGTCATGACAGAATCCATCTCCCACATAAATCTGTTGGATGGGACTCCAATCATGAAAGCCTGCCCCCCCTTTGTATTAATTTCAGCTTAATAAAGTCTCCCAGCCCTGGGATTCCAGGAACAGTTGCTTTCTGGCTAAGAGCAAAACAGAAACTGCCTGATTTGGTCACAGAAGGTGATAGGGCTTCTGGGGAATTCAAAATCTAGCTATTTACTGCTGGTGGTCTTAGAGGACTGGAACAGGGGCGCCACCTGCAGGGAGGAGGGAGAGAAACATTCTGAGGCTAGAACCTTGCCTCACAGGACAGACATTTAAAGAGAAGAGAAACTCAGTCCCTGTGTGATAGGAAGCAGGAGCTCAGCAGGATCCCTTCTAGATAAATACTCACAAGACCGCATCATTGCAAGAGCTCTGGCAAATCCCCTTCCTGCCTGCCTTCAGGATGTTTTACACTGTATTTTCATTTATATTTTTCTTGTTTTAGTGTGGAAACCCTAGACCGTCCCTCAGGGTAGTCGCTGGTTATTGGTACTGCCAGATGAAGTTTCCATAGAAAGCAATGCTATGCACAGTATTCTTCGCTTCCACAAGAGGAAGTGGAGGCCGCTGCGCTCCGTCTTCACGTGAGGCAGGACAGGACGTGGCTTGAGCCAGAGTTCCCACACTGCTCTGGTCTCTGTCCTTTCCAGCAGGTCTGAGTATCTGTTCCCCACGAACCCTCCTATTCCTGAAGAAAAACCAGGGCCAGTCTAGAACTGAGGAAACATAGGCAGCAAGATGAGGAAATGTTAATTTTTCAATATGCCATGAAAAATAAGTTGGTTCAAAATAAAGTTCTACCAAAATTCTGTTTGTATGTTTCCCATAAAGGTGACACTTTTTCCTGGGCAGACCTAACTTCAAATACTCAGTGTGCCCTACATTAGACCAGGTTCCCCCAAGTTTTTGTGTAGGCTGTGTGTTTGGCACAGTCGTGTGTTCCTCCTTAGCTGTGTTTATTGCTGCTTTCATGGGGCAAAGGCAGGTTTCCTGCTGATTTGCAGATTTCGTCAGTTCCCATTCGTGAAGCAGACGTAGAAGATGCTTTTCAGAATTCCACCAAGAACCTCAAGAGTCCTCCCAAGGATAGCCCCACTCTCCTTCAGCTAGAGCTCCTCAGAGCCAATAGGAACTGTGGTTTCTAGATGCAGCCAGGGTCATTGTAGCAGGTTCACAGATGTTAAGCGGCAGCCCCTTGAGTCCTCACGGCAGGGGAGGACAGGCACGAGGACAGGCGCACTCAGCCTGACGATGCAGAGCCAGGCCTCGAGGTGCCACGGGAGGTGCAAGAGGGGGCGGGTGTCTTAGCTTGAGCTCCCCTAGTGAAGCACCACCGCAAGGTGCTGTCCACAGCTGAAGTGACAGGTGTCACTGTTCTGGGGGCTGGAAGTCCAAGGTCAGGGTGCTGACCACATCACTGCCTGGGGAGGGCTCTCTTCTTGGTTTGCAGATGGACCTCTTGCTGTGTCCTCACATGGTGGGCGGCAAGAGGGCTCTGGTATCTCTTCTTATAAGGACACAAGTCCCATCATAGGGCCCCACCCTCATGACACCATCTAACCCTAACCACCTCCCAAGGGACCCATCTCCTGATGTCACCATGCTGGAGGACCCAGGCGTTCAGTCCACAACAGAGGGAAGGTCCAGCTGCAGGATGGGAGAACTGGGATCTAATGACTCTTACTGGGTGAGAGTTAGGAACTAATATTCTCTTACACACACACACACACACACACACACACACACACCTTTACTGATGAGAAGATGAACTCAGAACTCAGAGAGGGGACAGCACTGAGCTTAGCTCTTAGCTCTTAGCTGTGGCAGGCTTCTTGTCAGTCTGACACTTGGGGGAGTCTTGAAAAGAGAAACATTTTCGTGTAGCAGATGCATTTCGCTTTGGAAGACGATGCTTTGGCCGTTCCTGGAGGCATCGTGCCTATCTCAGATCCCCGCAGGGCTTCTGCAAGTGGCGCCTCTTTTAAGCAGGAAGCTGTGGAGGACACTTAGACTGATCTGGGTCTTGTTTGGACCTTGGGGTTTCCATGAATTGTCTTTTACCCAGAGGTTGGTTGAAGTGTGGCATTAGGTTAACTTTGCTCCCAAGAATTCCAGGGGTGCCATTGCTACCTGGCTTCTTTCAGCAAGGTCAGAGGAGTCCTGAATGCTTGTGCTGGAACAGCAGAGACTTGTGCACCTGCTGCTTGTTAGTTAAAATGCAAAACCAGAAAGCTGGGCATGGTGGCACACATCTGTAATCCCAGTTTGAGGATAGCCTCCGCAAGTAGTGAGACTCTCATCAACCTGGCAAGACCCTGTTTCAGAATAAAATAGGGCTGGGGGTGAGCTCAGAGGTAGAATGACCCTGGGTTCAATCCCCAGTACCACACACACACAAAAAAAAAGCCAGGGAGGAAATGCAGATTTTGATCAATATTGGCAGAAATCTGAGTAGGGAGAAAGGAAGAAAGGATTAATTGATTAGACCATCCCTGGCTGGTCCTTTAGTTGCTGATGTTCATGAGAACTGGGTAAGATCTGGGAAGGAGTGGCTGGCCTCGTAAACAGGCCCCCAAGGAGTGGCATTTACCTAGACAGATTCCCTGCAGCCCGACTTCTAGACCTTAGCTGGTTTGCCAACATGCCAAGCTTGGATCTTTTTGTCAGAACAGAGTCCCATTAATCAACAGAGACAGAATGCCATTTTATTAACTTATAATGAAACGTGTAATTGTCAAGTGAGTTCATATTTGCCAAGCAGCATAGTGTTTCCCTTTAGGCAAAAAAAAAAAAAATGCTTGAAAAGGCAAACTGTAATCAGAAGGTGGCCCGGACAGATGGAAGCAGAGCACGAGGGGGCGTGGCTGGTGTCAGCAGAATATGATAGACAGTCTGAAATCCCCGCCTCCCCTGCAAGCACATCCCTGCCAGAGGTTGTGATCCTGCCTTCCCTGGCAGTGTTGGGGGGCACTGCTGACCATGGAGACGCCCCCTCTTTATGCTCACCTTGCTGACCCCGTACCCCAACCTCTTCCTGTCTCCATAGGTACATCCTCTCTTTAGAATATAGATCTTTTTTGTGTGTGTGTGGTACTAGGGATTTAACCCTGGGGCATTCTACCTCTGAGCTACACCCCCAGCCCTATGTTTTATTCTTTATTTTGAAACAGGTCTCACTAAGTAGCTGAGGCTGGGTGTGAACATGCCATCCTCCTGTCTCAGCCTCCCAAGTACTGGGATTACAAGTGTGTACCACCATGCCCGGCTTCAGAATATAAATCTAAAGAACTCTCTACCTTCATAAAAAGGTTCCCCAAGCAAGCACCACTGTGCCAAAGTCAAACAATACACTTAACATATTTCTATCCCAGAAGGTTTAAAGTGTCTTTGTATTTATATTAATAAGTATATAAAATAGATATAAAGCCCCTAATTATCCCTAGTCTTTTTTGGGGGGGTACTGGGGATTGAACCCAGGGGTATTCTACCTCCGAGCTATACCCCCAGTCCTATTTTTTTCTTTTTTGCAGTACTAGGGATTGAACCCAGGGGCGTTCTACCTCCGAGCTACACCCCCGGCCCTATTTTTCATTCTTTATTTTGAAACCAGGTCTCATGAAGTTGTGGAGGGCCTCACTAAGTAGCTGAGGCTGGCCGGGAACCCTGATCCTCCGGTCTCCGCCTCCCAAGTACTGGGATTACAAGCGTGCGCCACCACGCCCGGCTCCTATTTTTTATTCTTTATTTTGAAACAGGGTCTCACTAAGTTGCGGAGGGCCTCACTAAGTAGCTGAGGCTGGCCATGAACCCAGATCCTCCGGTCTCAGCCTCCCAAGTACCGGGATTACAAGCGTGTGCCACCACGCCTGGTGTATCCCTAGTCTTTTAAGTCACAGTTTTTCATGGTACATTCCCAGTATGTCATATGGTTCTTTGCTTTTTGTTCTTTTACAACTAAATCCCAACTGTTGCCTAGATGGAGTGCGGTGAGCATCCGGTTAGCCACTTTTGCTCCTTTTAATGAATTTCGTCTTTGCCTCATCTCAGTTGTGTTACTACTGTGAGATCTTCATTTCTTACGACTTCTTTCTTCACTTGCATTTGATCATTTTCCACTTATTTTTATAAATGATGCTAGGAAAATGCCCCCAAGTAGTCAGACAATTGAGCAAACTTCACTCTGCAGAAAAATACAGTGACTCTACACAGACTTGTGGCTGAGAAGACATCGCCACAATACAGAGCCCAAACCATTCATGTGAAAATCCCATTTCCATGTACAAAAGGCAGCATCACCACGTGATCTTCCGTAGTATGCTGGGTTTTTAAAACTCAAATGTACAAAGGTAAGGATGTTTATGCCTTCAATAAGATTATCCTTGGACCTGGGCTGGGATGACATTAACCTTATTTAAATAAATTCAATACATCGTTATTGAATGCCTGTTATGTGTCAGGGACTGTGCTGAGCATCTATTCCCAAGTTCTAAGTAGGGATCGAAGGAGAAGAACACCTCCTTCTTACCCTTATGTACACTTACAAATCATCCTTCTGAAGTAGTTTTCAAATCCCTGTAGGCTAGGGACTTTTAGCCTTTGCACTACTGACAACTGGGGCTGGATGACTTTTTGCTGTGGAGGGTTGTCCTTCATAATACAGGATGTTCTGCAGCATCCATAGTTTCTACCCACAGATGCCAAAAGAGCCCAGTAGAGTCACAATTTTTTTTCAGTACTGGGGATGGAACCCAGGGGCATTCTACCTCTGAGCTACACCTCCAGCCCTATTTTTAGTCTTTATTTTGAAACAGGGTCTCACTAAGTTGCGGAGGGCCTCACTATAAGTAGCTGAGACTGGCCGCGAACCTGCGATCCTCCTGTCTCAGCCTCCCAAGTACTGGGATTACAAGTGTGCGCCACCACACCCAGCAGAGTCACAATTAAAAAAAAAAAAAAGTCTCCAAGCATGGCCACATATCCCCTGGGGACAGGCAAGATCACCTCTAGTTGAACACCATTGCATTAGACCCGCCATATTTCTTGACTTTGCTAGAAAAATTAGCAGTGGTCCTACCTATGTCAACGGAGTGTTTTACTTTGAGCCAGTTTGTTCCCAAAGCCTTCAGGCTGTGCAAGGAGATGCAAGGGCTATGGGAGAGGTGTCACGCTCAGTTCATGACCATAAATGCACATCACTCAGGAGGATCACAGGTTCAAGGACAGCCTCAGCAACACAAGACTCTCAGCAACCTAGCGCGACCCTGTTCCAAAAACAAAAAAATAAAAAGAGCTGGGGGTGTGGCTCTTTTTATTTTTTTGCCCCTGGGTTCAGCCTCCAGTACTGAAAGAAAAAAAAATCAGAACAAACGCATGTCACTTCATTTCTCCAGAAGTTGTCACACTCACATTTAGTACACCCCCTGCGCCCCCTCTGCCTGTGACCCGACTCACGAGATGAAGGCTGTGGCCATGTGATGCCCATCGGGACAATTCAGCTAAATCAACAGTGCGGGGTCATGCAGGCATTGGGCCTGGGGAATTGCTCAAACGGGTTTTTAACTCAATATCTGGAATGGAACCGGTATCTCTGCGCAGTGCACCCTTAGTGTGCTACCGTGTGCCTGAGGCTCAAGACTGGGTCAGAGACCAGGCCACTGCCAGCAACCGCAGCCAGCTATGGGGACTCTCACTAGAGCAAGGAGGGCATCAAGGACAAATGAAGGAGCGGGCAGCACGTTCTTCAGTCCCTGCCAGACCCAGATGCCGGCAGCTGTGGGGCTGCCATGTAAGGCAGGGCGTGTATGAACTGGGGACACACTGTGATGTTTTCTCACTTTAAATGTATTGGTTGGCATTAAAAACAGAATGCCACTAATTTAGAAATAGCCCAGTGACAACGTACCTTTCCCAGTCTTGTACTATTATATTTGGTTTAAGCTCTAGGAGACATAATGTCCTTTTGAAAAAGTAGTCTTTGTATTGGTTTTATAAGTAATTTGAAAAATTACATTTTGATTTTCAACATTTACGCCAACTTTCTGGCACATTTTTACAGCCAAGTTACACTTTAACAGTGAACTATAAAGGAGATAATGAGGTGCTCTTAACTGCTTGTTCTTCGTGGTTGCTGGTGAAATTGGTATAATTAGGCTTTCGTGAAAGGAACTGGGTTTTCCTCATAAAAAAAAAAATAATAGCCATTCCCAGTAATACAGTTGGTGCTGGGCAGGTTGGAGTAATAGAGACATTAGAAGAAAAGTTTATGGAATTTATTTTTAGCAGAAGAACCGCTTTTTACTCAGGGCAATCAGCTAAAGGTTTGCAGTAATCTTTCCTCTTTCCTGGTGAGAGAAAGATGCGAACATTTTTCTCCACAAGAAAAGATCTATTACAGAGAAGGAAATGTCAACATTTGAAGAAACAGGCACTATCCTGAAACTATTAACAATTACAGTGCAGTATTGCAGACCTGAAAGAAAAGGTGAATTTAACCAAATTATTTTTAAGAACAATGCTCAGAGGTTGAAATTTTTTTTTTTTCAGAGTAGAAGCTTATCTTCCCACACCAGTCTACCAACGCTCTTGCAAAGCAGGAGCAGGGCTCAAAGCTAATCAAGCCCCTGAGTCATTCCAGTGAGCCACAGGTTCAAGTCTTTTGGTTTGATTTCTAGTTTTGTAAGTATTGAGTTAATTGTTTCCTATTGTGTGTGAAACGTCTTAAAATCAAGTTCAAAATACAACTTTTTATTACCAATAGGCATGATTTGTTTTCTTTTTCAGAGAGGTAGTAAAAATAATAGTTGGATTACTCTTATGTGAACTCACCCTTAATTTTGATTTGATCGTGTCCTAATGATGACTTTTTTTAGGATTTGATTTTTATACAGCATAATGCTTTCTTCCAGCACTGTTTTGTTTTATGCCATTTGCTGCAGTGACAGTGCCCGGAAGGTGTGAATCTTGTGCCCAACAGAAAGATTTTAATTAGTAGACACTTAAGCCACCAGATGGCTCCCTTAGGTTTTTTAATCTGTACTTGGGGGAAATAAATTCTTTCCCTAAAAAAAAAAATTCCTTGAGTAAATTTGGAAGGATGCCCTAACATCATGCTATGAGCAGGTCTTCATAGTTTCAGACTGGATTGATAGGTTTAGAGCTGTCAGTTGGGAGGTTTGCTTCTTTGTTTAAAGATAAAAGAGCCTCAAGATGGTTTTATTGCACACATCACGACTCATCATCCTTGTTAGCTTTTATTTTTATTTGTTTTTTCAAAGTTGAAATGCCTCCTCTCTTGATTTTTTTCCTCCCTTCTTGCATTTCTCTACTGAATACACTTGTACCTGAGGAGTCTCATGCCTGGGCCTCTCCCTCCCAAGACAGCGTTGGGAGCTCACACCCAGAGCAGAACGGGGGAGTCCTGTGTGGCTCATCAGACTTAATTATCCCCTGCCAAATGCCTCCTCCTTTCACATAGTCCTCTTGAGCACTTTCACCTTTACAAATACACAGAAAACCAATGGGGTAGATTCATTGCAGCAAAAAGAAACAGAGGTAGAGGTAACCATTATGAGATGTTGACTAGAATTTCTTACTAAAGGTTGAGACTGTTGATAATCACCTCGCTTCACGACTGCACTGCTAGGTCTTGTCATGCACAAAATCTTAGCGAGTAGAGGTCTGGGAGGAGAAAGGCACCTGATGTCCCTCTGACCAATCCAGGTGTGAGGCAGCAAATGGGCCTTCACCAGTAATCCTTGTTTCTTTTTAGGGTTAGAACCACTTTGTACTGACCTTTCCCCAAACCATGCACTGCCCATCTTACTCCTCTTGCTGCCATGAACAGTTCTTATCTAGCAGGTCTGTTCTGCAGGGATCCCAGGGTAAAACCAACAGATAACCCTCTTGAGCAATTGTAGGGGCCAGACAATAATTGCCTGTTCCCGCTGTTAGATTCCAGTCCTCCGTGAGGTCTGGCTGGGAGTTTAGTATGGGAGAACGTTAGAGCAGATCTCACATTTTAGCACCTGAAAGTATCACCTCGAGGATCTTGCCGAAGCAGATGCCAGGCCTACCTGCCCAGGTTTTGATCAATAGGTCTACGCAGGAGAAGGGCCATGAATTTGCATTTTTACAGGCTCCCAGATGATGTCAGTGCTGACATCATCTGGGATTCTCCCTGGGGCAGTGCAGACTTTTGAGAACATGCTTCTAATGCTCACCCGTTGTCACCTCTGGGGAGGAATGCCTTTGTAGGTGAACAACAGAGTGACGGCACGTCAGCCCTTTACCATCTGAGGTGCACACGATTTTATGTGACTTGTGATTCAAGACTTCAATCAGGGTGGAGAAGAACCCAGCCTAATCCATCTGTAGAATTCGTAGCAAGGAGTAACTCTTGGGGCACTGGTGAGAGAAAGGGTGGACGTCAGAAGACCACGCGGAGCTTGCTCCTCCAGGTTCTGTGTCTCCATGTATGTCTAGAGGGTGATGGGGGAGAGAAGTGTCAAGACCTCCACCATTAACAACCCAGAAGAACTGACGCCTGGTGTTGAGCGCAGGAGGGACTTGTGGAGTGATGAGAAAGCGGGGGAGCCTGGCCCCAGTCTGCTCCAACAAGTCACTTCAAGGCATTCTCACTAATCTTTCAACCCAACCATTGCTGAAGGGTAATGAGACCCAGAGGTGACATCTCAGATAAGACTGTTGACAGATTCTCCAGTCTCAGCGGGCAAGCACACAGTCCTATTGTTCCAAGCCAGTGGCTGGCACAAAGCTCTGATTGTCTTGACAGAACTTTGACAGGGAAACAGGAGCCTTTCAAGATTTTTTTGCCAATGAAGCTGCTACAGTGAGTTTTTTTATAATGGCCCTCAGGAATCAACAAGGATTTCTACCTGTGGCTTTTCAGCTCCTGAGAAAGGTGGTTGCTCTTGGCAGGCGGCACTGAGAAGTCTATTGTGTGCGCTATCTTCCTTCAGTCTCTCCAGCCTTAGAATCAGCTGCAGGCCAGGGACAAGCAGGAGCAGGAACCCTGTGAGTAGCTCTGTCTTCTGGAACTGATTCCTTCACTCAACAGAGATCTTTGATGAGGCTCTCGGGAGATGATAACACGTAGGCCCCTCGCTGTCTTTGGGTGAGATATAGATGTAGCTACACCCGTGATTGAAGACTGGTCAAGTCAGGCCACGTGAATGACAGACATGGAGCCATTCCTGCGGGTCTGGAGGCATCAGTGATACAGGGGCTGGTGCTGGTGAGCGAGGTGCAGATGAGCACACCTGGAGAAAGGAGGGTGAACTTGCCAGGTGTAACCGGATCTGCGAGGCCAGGGCACTAGTGTCTGGAAAGGCTCAGACACATGGGACAGCATGGCCTTCGGAAGCTCGACAGGAACAGGGGCCACCGCTCGCCCTGGTTTCCAGCACATTTTAACCCATCAGTAATCTGACAGTGTTCATGATACAGTTTCTCACATACTCAGTGTCCTTGACGAGAGCTAGCAGTTTCTCTGCTTTCACTCCCTCCACATCCAGCCTATGGAAACTTCTCCTAGAACCCCTGTAATACAGGGGAGAATGGAATTTAAACAGATGTGATATGTTGGGAGGTCTCTGATCACTCAGTTTGCACTGTTGATGGCAGATCAAAATCTGGTATCCATGTTCTGGCTGCAAAAGGGGCATGAATTTGCATTTCTAGCAGGTTTCCAGTTGGTAAGATGCTGCTGTCCAAGAGCTGCTTCCTTCCTTCCTTCCTTCCTTCCTTCCTTCCTTCCTTCCTTCCTTTCTCTCTCTCTCTCTCTCTCTCTCTCTCTCTTTCTCTCTGTGTTAATGGGGATTGAACCCAGGAGTGCTCTTCCACTAAGCTACACCCCAGCCCTTTTAATTTTTTAATTTTGAAGCAGGATCTAAGTTGCCCAGGCCAGCCTCCAACTTGTGAGCCTCCCGACTCAGCCTCCTAAGTAGCTAGGATTACGGGTGAGCTCTGTAACTGGAGGGCCCTGTCGTCCTGATTTCAGGGGTACGTTAGGGAATCTCAGTGGCCAGGAGTAGCAGGGTAGACCGGCTGGTCCCCTTCAGAATACAGTGAGGAATGGGAGAGGTTCTGGAGAGAAGCCGGGAGCCAGGAAGTTGCTGAGGGCAGAGGAGAACCTCTGATGATGCCTGAGGAGAGGAAGGGCTTCAGGGAGAGGGCAGAACCACCCTGCCAGCATCCGCTCCTGTGTGGTTTTCTGGGCAGAGCGAGAGGTGAGCGCCCTCGTCAGTGTTTCCTTAACAACCTCAGCTGGGTGCTCTGCAGTGCTCAGACACGCCTTTCTGAGGCTGGATTCTTTCTGGAGAATTCAAGGAAGGGCTGAGTTCTGTGTCCAGCCTGGGTTAGGGCACAGCAAAGTCTGATGGGGGGATGCCTGGAGCCTCAGAGCAGCAGGAGACGCTGACCTCTGGATTGTACTTTGTCCTGGTCTATTCAGGCTGCTCTGACAGACTGTGGCTCAGAAACAACAGAAACTTTCTGCTCACGGTTCTCGAGGCTGAAGCCCAAGACCCGGGCTCTGGCAGTCCCTCTCAGGTGAGAGCCACTTTCTGGTTGGTAGATGGCCATGTTCTCACTATGGCTGCAGATAAAGGGAAGGGGAGGTAGTTCTGGGGCCTCTTTTTAAAATAAGGGCACTAATCCCATTCATGGGACTCCACTCTGATGACCTAATCGCCTCCCCAAGGCCCCACCTCCTAATACTATCACTTAGGCGATGTGTTTGACATATGAATTTGGAGGGGCTCAAACATTTAGTCCATGGCACACTTTAAAATGATCAAAAGAGGCCCGGCGTAGTGATACACGCTTGTAATCCCTGTACTTGGGAGGCGGAGACTGGAGGATCCGGGTTTGCAGCCAGCCTCAGCTACTTAGTGAGGCCTCTGCAATTTAGTGAGACCTGGTTTCAAAATAAAGTATAAAAAATAGGGCCAGGGGTGTAGCTCAGAGGTGAAACGCCCCTGGGTTCAATCCCTGGTACTGCAAAAAAAAAAAAAAAAGATCGAAAGAGGTTTGAATGAGCACAGATTGTATGATCCCCTCCTGGAAATATCAGTATGCCCTTCAGTGTCCTCATCCGTGAGATGGAGAAAATGATACTTCACAGAGGCGCTATGGGGAGTACTTAGCCAAGCACTTGGCACATGAGAGCCATTTGGCCAAAGTCAGTTTCCTCTCACAGCCTGTGGAGGGGTTTGGACAAGGTGAGCCCCAAGGGCTTTGCCAGTTTAACTTGATGAAACTGTAAAGTAAGACCCATCGTTTTGAGTTTCCAGTATTACGGCAGAAGCAAAAGAAATTCACACATGTCCCTTGTCATTGAAAAGCATGTGCTCTATTAAGAACTATTTAGAATGGGAGTGAAAAAGTAGAAACTGAGCAGACAGATGTTAGGGTTCCTTGATAAAGAATGGCGGGGTATTCGAAGTGTTCATTCTCTCTCTAATGGCAGTGGAGTAGTGCTCTTGAAGCAGGTGGGAAGCTGCATGAGCCGAGCCTGGAGAGCAGATGGGAAAAGGTGGACAGGAGGATGCGGGCAGCTGCTGAGCCCAGCAAGGAGACAAGAAGCAGAGACCAAAGGCCAGGGCCTGGCGTTGTGGGTTTGTGCACGTGTGGGCCCACACATTGTTTTATTTATTTATTTTTGTTGTTTTGTTTTGTTTTGGGTACTGAGAATTGAACCCAGAGGCATTCTACCTCTGAGCTATGCCCCCAGCCCTAATTTATATTCTGTTTTGAAATAGGGTCTCACTAAATTTCTGAGGCTGTCCTCGAACTTGTGATCCTCCTGTTTCAGCCTCCCAAGTAGTAGGATGACAGGTGTGTACCACCATGCCCAGCTTGTGCCCACACAATCTCAATCAAGGCCATCTCATTGAGACATACTCCATTAAAATGTATGGTTATTTGTGAGGAAACAAGTTGCAGTTTGGAAGAACAGAGCTCTATTATTTGTTGGAACAGTCTAAACAAGAGAATTTAGCATTGTTGCTCTGAAAGGGAATGGCATTCTGCCTCTCCTGTCTGCAGAGAAGGTGCCCGTGGCTCACAGGGGCTACGCAGCTTCCCTAATGTCACACGGCTGGTTAATGACAGACCCCAAATGAATTAAAGCCTACATTTCCCAGTATCATTTTCAGGGCATCTCATCTTTTCTCAGAAAGTAGGGGAAGGTTTCCTGCACTTACTTTAGGGAACAAACTGTTAAAAAGCCACAGAAATGGCGGTCACATAAAAGCCCGCAGCAGTGGAACAGGGCTCAGACGAGCTTGCACCGCTTGCTACTGTTTCCGCTCATCACTAATCAGCATGTTTATTAATGAAAGCAAGACCTCCTGCGACAGAATAGTTAACTATGCAAATCGGAAGGAATTTTTTTCCCTATTAAAATGTACCACAAATTACCATTTTTATGTTCTCACAGTAGTTTTAAACTCCATTAGCAGGTTTTGTTTTTGTTTTTTTTTTGTGTGTGTGTGTGTGGTACAGGGCTTTGCACATGCTAAGCAAGCGCCCTACCATCCCCCGTGTGTGTGTGTGTGTGTGTGTGTGTGTGTGTGTGTATCACTGGGGACCGAACCCAGGGGCATTTTATCTCCAAGTCATACCCTCAGCCGTATTTTACTTTTCATTTTGAAACTGAATCTGAGTTGCTGAAGGTCTAGCTAAGTTGCTGAGGCTGGCCTCGAACCTGAGATCCTCCTATCTCGGCCTCCCAAGCACTGGGGTTACAGGCATGCGCCACCATGCCTGGCCCTCGTTAGTTTTTAAAATGCAATTCTGGGTTTGTATCTTTTTACCTTTGGCTGCCTTTCATTGTAAAGGTGTAAGGAAAGTAGCACTAGCGCATGGAGCGGGAGCTGGTGTTGAGACTCTGCGTTCTGGGCTGTCACCGTCCCCGGTGGGTTCTGGAGTAGCTCAGAGTAGCAATTGCTTCACTCGGTAGTTTTTGCTTCCAGGACATGCTCATCTGCTTTAGATTTATTACAGCTATAACTCAGCATCTTCTGGAGTAAGAATGGAATGTGATTGCTGGACAAAAATAAACCCTTGAAAATCCACTTTAAAGAAAGCAAGTGGATACATTCCTGTGTGGCAGACACTGAGAAGTCCTTGCATTCAAAAGGCTATTTAGGGAAGTATTAATCTGTGAAAGAACTCGAGCCAGGCCGCCTGCTGCCTGAGACTGATAGGCAACAAGGAAGGGCTTGGTCTGCGCTGAAACGGAACCTGCCCGGTGCTGACCGCACTTCCTCACTCACTCACTCAGGTCTAACCAGGTGACAGAACATGCTGGATATGCCCCCGCCTCTGCCCTCTCAGATACCTGTGTAATCATGGAAGAAACAGAGGTGCATTTCTTTCCACCACGGCTTTTTCAACAATTAAAATTTTGCAAATCGCTGGGCGTGGTGGCGCACGCTTGTAATCCCAGTACTTGGGAGGCTGAGACCAGAGGATCCGGGTTCGCGGCCAGCCTCAGCTACTTAGTGAGGCCCTCCGCAACTTCGTGAGACCCTGTTTCAAAATAAAGGATAAAAAATAGGGCTGGGGGTGTAGCCCCGAGGTAGAATGCTCCTGGGTTCAATCCCCGGTTCCGCAAAAAAAAAAAAATTTTTTTTTTTTTGCAAATAACAAGGCATGTTTGTCCAGTATTTTGCAGCAGAATTCAGATTCCCATCATGTTTCTCTGTAGCCACGTGGCCTGGGCGGCTGGAGAAGCCCTTGGTCCGCAGCCCTCTGTGAAGTCACTTTGCAGGTCCCTGCTCTGGCTCTTTGCCAGGTAGCTATAGGATTCAATTTCAAAATGTACACTGTCTATGGAAAACTTCACTGATATAAGGCATTAGTATGTTTGCTATGTAGGAATGTATTTGTAGCTCTTTTACATTAAACTAAAAAATAGAGGGCTTTCTCCCAAAGGAAATAGGACCAGCAAGTAATAATTTTAAAGAGAGAGTAAAATGTAACCTCAACTTAGATACATTAATGCAATCATGGTTTTTTAAGGTTCATAAGTATTTAGCCAGAGCAATTAATAATCAGATAACCTTTAACAGCTTTCTTAAAAAGTCGTAAGTACAGCCAGGCATGGTGGTGCATGCCTATAATCCCAGTACTTGGGAGCCTGAGACAGGAGGATAGTAGGTTGAAAGCCAGCCTCAGCTACTTAGTGAGGCTGTCAACAACTTAGCAAGACCATTTCCAAATAAAAAATAAGATAGGGCTGGGGTTGTAGCTCAGTGATAGAATGCCCCTGGGTTAATACAATCCCCAGCACACCACACACACACACACACACACACACACACACAAACACACCCCTAAGTACACATCAGCAATGTCAATGAATACCTTTGGTTTTTTCAACATTCACTTCTCGTCTTGGAATCCGGCAGGTAGAAGTAAGACCAGAAGTCTTATCTGCACCTGTTTCTAAAGAGAAGGAAGGTAAAGAATTCCACACTACTGAATAATACAGTTTTTAATTGTATAGATGATTTCTTTTTTTAAAGAAATATTCCTAATTCCCATATATTCAAGGTCAAATATGTTTACTGTATTCTGCTTACTTTTAGTACTAGAGATATACTCCTTAATAGCTATGAGGATTTCCAATTTTGTTCCATAGCCATGGGCCATATCAAAATGAAATTCAGGTGTTGCCTACCATTCAATATATTTTACTTCTTTTCTGTTTGAGCACATAGAAGTAAGATCCATGAGGCTAGGATTTATTTTATTTTGCTTACTTTGTATTTGTTAAAATGATAAATGAATAATGGACTAAACGTTCTTCATTAATCAAAGGAACCTCACCCCTGAAAAAAAATGAAACTCAGGTGTTAGATGTGCATATATTTAAAATTGGTGCTCCCCCACTGAGAATGTTTTTCATTAAATGTGTTGTTTGCATAATGGACTTCGTATAGGCAGCACTTAAAATTTTCAAAGTAAAGAATAAATACTAATTTCTCTACTCTTCCCACACATTATAAACCCATTACAAAGGGATTCTTCTGCCAGAACATTTCGATATTTCATCCTTATGCACGTACCATATGCTTTTTGCTAGCTAATAAATAGTTCATCAGGACTTTTACTTTGCCTATAAACTAGAATTGATGACATTTTAATGATAGAAAGGGAATACTGTGGTCACGAAGAAAACAGACTTACACAGTGTCAAATTTAATTAGATCCATTTCTTCAGCAGAATTAAGATGTATCCCTGGAAATAATTCTACAGAAGCCACAACCAGGACATGTTTTTGTTGTTATTGGTCATTGTTTTGATAACTTGTGTCTGTGGTACAGAGCTAAGCTAAACAATCTATATTATTCACTAAATTTTCACGCTAGTTCTTTGATGGTTGAAGAAACATAAGCGAGAGAGCTTGAATTTGTGCTCAGGTCTCCCACATTCCAAACCCACGACCCCACCTACTGTGACTGTGGTCTTCAAACATGGGCAGACTTTCATTTCCACCAGAAGAGCTCATTTTTAAATAATTACTTTTTTTCTGGAAAACCTTTTATTTTTTGTAATTTTATTGGTACAACGTAATTATACATCATAGTGAGTTTCAAAGTGATACAGATTTGCACACACACACAGCATTTGGTGAATTTCCCTCCATATACCTCCCCAACTGCCGCACCCCCTTTTCCCTCCCATGCATGTTAGTGAGATGGGTAGCAATGCCTTGGTGTGTGGATATAACAGTATTTGAACTGTTCCCTCCCTCAGGCCTCTTTTTCCCCCTCTCCTCCTCCCTCCCCCAATCCCCTTCCACTGTTCTACTGTTTCCTCTTCTCACTTTACCCAAGTCCCTTTTGCTTCCTATTTTTGTTCTAACTTCCACCCATGAGGTAAAACATATGGCCCTTGAGTTTCTGAGACTGGCTGATCTCACTTAGCACAATATTCTCTAGTTCCATCCATTTTTCTGCAAGTGGCATAATTTTGTTCTTCTTTATGGCTGAGTAAAATTCCATTTTGTGTATAGACCACATTTTCTTTATCCATTCGTCTATTGATGGACACCTAGGTTGGTTCCATAATTTTTTTTTTTGCAGTACTGGGGATTAAACCCAGGGGCATTCTACCTCTGAGCTTCACCCCCAGCCCTATGTTTTATTCTTTATTTTGAAACAGGGTCTCACTAAGTTGTGGAGGGCCTCACTAAGTAGCTGAGGCTGGCCACGAACCTGCGATTCTCCTGTCTCAGCCTCCCAAGTACTGGGATTACAAGCTTGTACCACCACGCCCGGCTTTGGTTCCATAATTTGACTTGTGAATTGTGCTGCTATAAACATGGGAATGCATGCATCACTACAGTATTTTGACTTCAGTTCCTTTGGAAAGATATGGAGGAGTGGTATGACTGGGTCATGTGATGGTTGCATTCCTAGTCTCCTGAGGAAGCTCCATACTGATTTGTGATTGTTTGTGAGCCCAATAAGAGTTCATTTGAACCCACTTCCCTCTGCACTGGGCTCCCAGCCATCCAGCACCAAGGTAGGGAGTACTTGTACTGAATCCCTGCCTGTGACAAGCCGTGCCTATGATAAACATCCAGGCATGTTTATCACTTCTGCATCAGGTTCTCCGCCCAGTGCTCTGTAGCATGCGCGTAGCTCGTGCTGATGGAGGTGTGTGGATCATGGGGGCAAATGTTCGGCCCCAGGGGTTTTATAAAAGCTCATTACTTGAGCAAGGTAAGCAGAACAAGGCTCGTTCTGATTATACTAGGTTACTGCTTGAAGACTTCTGAAGACTTTTTTTTTTTAAACAATCCCTATCAAGCACAGAAATGTAAGAAAGGTTCTGACTCAAACATAGTGGGTCACAACGTCTTTGTGATCTGCGGGGAAGCCATCATGGAGGACAAGGCAGGCATCCCTGGCCATGCTTACAGACAGTACTTCCTAATAATGCGCTTGCAGGAGCATATTTGCTAACAGAGTACGTGCATACCTAAGCGTTTATGTTTTGACAACATTTGTACTGTGATGGTGTGCAATGTGGACTGGCCCATTAGGGTTTTGTTTTGTTTGTGGTACTGGGGATTGAACCCAGGGACATTCTACCTCTGAGCTGCATTCCCCAGCCATATATATATATATATATATATATATATATATATATATGGTTTTTTTTTTTTTTTTTTTTGCGATACCAGGGATTGAACCCAGGGGTGTTTTACCTCTGAGTTACACCCCCTGGCCCTATTTTTTATACTTTATTTTGAAACCGGGTCTCATGAAGTTGCAGAGGGCCTCACTAAGTAGCTGAGGCTGGCCATGAACCCGGATCATCCGGTCTCCGCCTCCCAAGTACTGGGATTACACCTATTTTATATTTTATTTGGAAACAGGTCTCACTAAGGTGGTAAGGTTGGCTGTGAACCTGTGATCCTTCTGTCTCAGCCTCCCACGTTACAGGGATTACAGGCGTGCACCACCACAGCCGGCCATTGTGTTTTATAGAACAAGCATAATTGCAAGGATGATAAGACGTTCAGAGTCATGTTATCTCATAACTGATATAAGAGTGTCTTTGGGGCACCATCTTCCATATCACTGTGGTCTCCAGACATACGTCACAGCCCTCAGCACAGCCACCAACATGAAGGCAGCGAGGCTTTTTTTGTATTGGATGAGGTATGAAGTCAGATTGCGGGATATCACTGTGTATCATGAGCTGCAGCGAAGAGCCAGAGATTTTTCAAATGTCGTGTATTTCTAAATGGCTCCCAGCCACTTAACCTGGAAAATGTGGCAGGTGCCTCCCTGAGAGTGAGACAGAGATGCTGTCCCCATCCCACTGAGCTGCGATTCCAGGCTGGCCACGTGCAGTGGAGGCGAATCAGCCACAGCACTGCATTTCTTCAGAAACATGGCACACCTGCATTTTTGTGTAAAGATTTAAGGAAACACTGCATGTTTTCTGAGCTACCGTGTCATGCTAAAACCTGCAGGGACAGCCCCGCTGCTTTTCGGGGCCATTTGGTTGCATGTGTAGATCCTCAGGCAGTACTAGTCACGCCTGTACAAGCGTTTGAATTGCATGGTAATTTTAATCCATTAGCAGAGCCCTTGTCTGAGGTTGATTAGCCACTACAGGGCTGAGATAGCCTGCAACTGTGAATTGGCATCAGAGAACAGTGTTTTAAGTGGTCTGGCATGATCCGTGTTTAGAAACGGTAGGCTGTGAGTTACAGCACTTTGGAAGAAGTATTCCAATATTGCATTATTGGTGTGATTGAGCCAGAGACTTCGCTTCTAAAATCATTAAAGGAGGTGATGTGTCTGTGCTTTGGGCAGCGGCATCACATGAGGCCAATTGGTTTTTCTATCTGCACTTTTAAACTCTACTCACTCACCCTGCCCCACCTTTTTCATGCCGCAGCAGGGATGATGAGGGAGGATGAAGGGCGGAGCCATTGGAGCGTCTGAAAGAACTCCATGCACAGACCGGAGATGGGCAGGAGCATCTCTGTGCATGTTGAAATCACTAAGTGTTAAGACAGGACCGTGTTGCAGAGTATGACAGTGAGTGGGGCGCTGGGATTGCTGAACAATAAAGGGGGATGACCTGGAGTCCGTGATTGACAGCACCAATGAGGGACAGCAGTGCCAGCATCCATCAGGATCCTCTAGATCTTGTGATTGACAGCACAGGGGGTGGAGCCAAAATGGACCCTGTTTCAGACCAGAGCTCCACCACCTGCCTCTGACTAGTCTAACCCCTTGCGTTCTCAGTTTCCTCACCTGTCGAAAGGAGGTGATGATAGTACATACCTGGGCAGTCCAGAGGGCTCAGTAAGATAATGCACATGAAATGTCAAGTATGGCTGCCGGCATATAGTAACCATATTGTCACACCCTTGCTCCAGATCTTCCTGCGGGACCCTGTGCCTCCAGTTTGGAGCAGGGTGGCAGTCTTTCTTTCTGCCTAAGAAGGTTCATTTGCGCTTTTGTCCCAGGGTAGAGTGGAGGGCGGGTTGATGGGGGCTGGTCAGTAAGGAGCACAGCTAGAAAGCCATTCCACAGGCCATCCTCCTGGGCAGTGGTGGAGACGGAGATGAGAGAAGAGAGTAGAAATATCTATGAGCAAAAATTAGCAGATATTAAAACCTAAGTTAATGTTGGGTGGGAATCCTAGGTGATCTACCAGTTTCAGGCTCTGGTGGCCAAGCAGAGGAATTGAAAGCACAGAGGGAAGCTTCTAGCACATGATGGCAAAGAGCTGCTTCATTGATTGGATTTCTTTCAGGCTTGTTAATAATCAAATTATGAGCCCATATCATCAATCCTAGTGACATTCAGAGCTAACCAACCATTCCATAATGTCTTCAGACACAGAAGAATTATGACAGCAGCTAATGTTTTAGAAACATCAAAATTAAAATGCCAACCAGTGGCTCTTTGCTTAGTAAATATCATTTATGTTCTGCTACGTGCCCCAATCCAATTTGTTTGTTTCTAATGATCATGTGTGTTAGTATTTCTTTGAGTCATTTAGCTCACATGGTTCCATGGTTCCTGAATTGAACTTGCTTTCTTGGCTGAAGAATTGAAAACAGATATTCATTTTATGATGATTTTCAAAACCATACATAGTTATTAAACAGGTAATCATCATATGTATGCTCATTTTCTAAATTATCTAAAAGTTTTTGAAAGGCCAGAGATTTAAAGGTAAGAGGATACAATCTTCAGTATCTCCAAGACCCTGTGGATTAAGCCGCCTCCGGTGAGCTAAGTGTGCGCTCCCCTTGAGCAGTTGGTTTGTGTTACTTATAGACACAAACCTGTTTGGCTTACCTGTATCCATCTTTGACATGGCTACTAGAAACATCTTAAAGCCACATTTGTGACCTGCTTCCTCCAAGCACAGAGAACTTCATGGCTCATATTTGTGTGCCCCTCCCCATCTTAGATTCTATTCCTGTCCTTACCTGAGTTTTTCTTATTACTCTTAAATATGCTTTATCTTTCCGTGTTGTTTGCACCCTTTCAAGCTATCTGTTGGAACAGGGTCGATCATAAGTAGTTTTTAATAGGTGGGTTTGGGCTTTTGGATAGGTCTCTCCCCACACCTAGCAGAGTGCCTGCCACAAAACAAGAATTCAGAACATTTGTTAACTCAGTAAACATTTGCTCGATCCCAGCTGTGAAATGGAGATAAGATCCCAACCATTTGCCTGGCTTGAGGTGCCTTAGAATAACATTATACTAATAACGATAGTAATAATGGGTAGCATCTGTCAAGTGCTTGCTCTGTGTGTCTAATTGTTTTTCATACATTTAGTCTTCTTAATGATCCTGTGAGATATGGGCAATTAATATGCCCATTTTACAAAGATGAGTTGTAGAGAGGAAAGTATGTTATTCAGATTCAGGGAGCAAGAAGTAGAGGAGCATCTTCCCCCCACCCTGCATGGGACCACCAAGTGACAGCACTGGCAGAGGCTGCTTCCCCACCCCACCCAGTTGTCCTCAGCCCCCAGGCCTCTCTCATACCGTTTGGTTCTGGTTTCAGAACCCCAGTGGCCTGCTATGACCGGAACAGGGAGCAGCAAACAGATATGAGGGCTGGCAGCCTGGCAAGCGTAACAGTTATGGGACAGCACAGTCAGCATTATTTAAAATAAATAAAATAAAAATCTGCACCCCTCGATGTCTCCTTCCCACCCTCTAGATCCTCAATTGCTGGGGGGTTGAGAGATAGCTGGCAACATGCTCGGAATGCAAGGGAAAGAGAAGGATAAGCTGGTTTTGATTAAAATTCCACTGTAGGCACCTGGAGGAATTTCATGGTACAGCAGCGCTGAGCCAGTGAGTCTGGGGTTCTCTTGTTGAGACCTGGCACTGGCTGGGAGCTGATGTGGAGGAGAGTCCCTGTTTTCATCTAGAGACTTCCATCACGGTGCCAAATGCCAGGACTTCCACGGAGCCTCTGTTGCTCCAGGCAGCCCATGCATTGTTCCCCCACGAGGAAGACCAGGTGCCCTCTTTCTTCCTCGACCCTTCTCCTCCCCTGTGTTAGAGGCCAGGCCATATCCCCTGCCCCTTCTGCTCCATTTCATGTGTTGCAAGTGGCCTTGACCCAAGAGACGCGGGTCTCTAACCGCTGAAGAGACAAATATCCTGGTTGTGTTAAGCTGGGCACATATAACTGGTTGTGTTAAGCTGGGCCAAGTTCTTGTAAAGTTAACACTGGCAATTTATTGATTTTTAAGCAATGTATTTCTAGAGGCACAAAGCAGTTTATATCATTATAAGTTTTCTGGTACTTTCTAAATAAGAATTTGTATTTTACAACTTTAACCAATATTTCAATACAGAACCCAGCAGTGAATGCATGAAAATGGAAAAGAAAATCAGTTTCATATAAGGAGTCACGTAAATGAATTAGAAGTGGCTAACAAACATTTAAAATGTTCAAACTCAGCCGGGCGTGGTGGCGCACGCTTGTAATCCCAGTACTTTGGGAGGCGGAGACCGGAGGATCTGGGTTCGCGGCCACCCTCAGATCTCTCTCTCTCTTTCTCTCTCTCTCTCCCTGTCTCTCTCTCTCTCTCTCTCTCCCTGTCTCTCTCTCTCTCTACTTAGTGAGGCCCTCCGCAACTTCGTGAGACCCGGTTTCAAAATAAAGTAGAAAAAAATAGGGCCGGGGGTGTAGCGCGGAGATAGAACGCCCCTGGGTTTAATCCCCGGTACCGCAAAAAAAAAATGTTCAAACTCACTATTAAATGCAAATTAAACAGTATGTGTGCAGCCTATAAAATGGATAAAGATTAAAATAAAACCAATCCTGGCAAAGGTGGAGTGAACCAGGCATTCTCTGTTACACTTTTGGTGGGAATGAAAGTGAATGCTTTTTGCCTCCAAGTATTTTGTCCAGTGTTACAATTCTTTATCTAGGAATGGAACCCAAAAGTATAATTCAAATGTAAACAAAGATATTCACACCAAGTTGTTCCATTTGTTGTTATTTATAACAACAAAAATATCTACTAGGAGTATATTGTTAAATATAAATTATTCTATAATCACACTTAATATTATGCATACTTCAAAAGTATTTTACAAGGTATCTTTATGAAATATTGGGAATATTTGTAATATAACATTGTCTGAAAAGCTCAATAATTTGATCTCAATGTAAGAAAAAGATCCCGGTGTTGTGGCGCATGCCTGTAATCCCTGAACTTGAGAGGCTGAGACAGGAGGATTGCAGGTTCAAGGACTGTCTCAGCAATGTAGCAAGACTCCCAGCAACCTAGTTGAGACCCTATTTCAAAAATAGAAAATAAAAAGGGCTGGGAGTGTAGCTCATAGGTAGAACCCCACATGCATACATACACACACACACACACACACACACACACACACACACACACAGAGAGAGAGGAAACATATATATATAATATATATATAGAGAAAAAAGATTTGAGAGAAGAAAGGCAAAACATTAATTGTGGTTGCCCTTGGCTGGTGGAGTTTGGGGTAGTTTTGTAGTTTTGTGTGCTTTGTGTACATTCTATATTGTCTATACTGAGCGTTTACTCTTTGCAATTAGAAAACGTAAAAGGCCTCTCACTGTAAGGTAATCATCTTTCAGATGGTTCATTTCATCTCAGCTTTTCACCAACCAAACCTTTCATCCTTAATGTAACATGGTTGCCTTATCTGTAAAATAAGGCCAATGATAGCTTGCCTATGAGAACCAAATGAAATTCATACAGATGCACACATGTTTTTGAAAAGTGAAGGATTTGCAGCAGTAATGGGCTGAAAGGGGGTATTATTTATGACAAATGTGTTTCCTAACTTATAAAAATGTTATATAATAAGTAGGGTGGTAACAGAGCAGCCCTTGTGCTATTTCATCCAGTCATTTGGGGTATAATTTTCCTGCTTCCCTTCTGTGCATTTTCTGCATGTATCCAACAACTCCCCACGCCCTCCTCTGTGCTCTATTTGGGCAGCACTCCCTGACACCCTGGTTTGGGTGGTGGGGAAACACACAAAGAGGCTGTGCTACAAGGGAAATTTGCAGGTAGAAGGGGACCTTGTGCTTTCAGTACAGTTGTCCCTCAGTACCAGTGGAGGATGGGTGCTAAGACCCCCAAATCTGCAGACGCTCAAGTCCCTTATGAAAAATCGCATAGTATTTGCATATAACCTATGTGTATCTTCCTGTATGCTTTAAATCATCTCTGGATTATTTATGATGCCTAACACAATGTAAATGCTATGTAAATAGCTGTTATGCTGTATTATTTAGGGAATAATGACCCATATAGGTTCAGTACAGATGCAGTTTTTGTTTTCCAATATTTTCAACCCAAGGTTGGTTGAATCAGAGGACGGGAACCCATCAGGTGCGGGGGGCTGACGGTACTTATTCTCTGACTGGAGGTCTCATGAAGGGAGAGACAGAATCAGAAGCCAGGAGATAGAGCCCGAAGGACAGACAGGATAGACTGATGGAGGCAAGGGAGCTTAGAGCAGGAGAAGCTAAGAGACTGAACAAGGGACAAGTAGGTGACCCAGGGCAGTTCTGGAGCAAATTCCAGGAATTTAGAAGGCAGGACCTCTTTTGGAGTGATCTGGTTTTTTGCATAGAACAACACACTCCATAGTATCAGTATCAGGTACTGAGTTGGACCTGGCATAACAGAAATCAATAATTTACATCTCTTTGGCTGGGGACTTTTGAGTAAGGGCGCCACCGTTCATCTAATGGGCCACTGGGAGTTAGTAATGGTCAGATAACCGGAGATTTCTAATAAGATTGGGGATTTCTTAAAGCAAGGGAGTTTCAGGTAATTAGCGGCCCCTGGGCTCCCCAAAGGAAGAAGGTTCTCAGATCCTCCTTTGGATGCAACAGACTGAATATGCGGAGTGGGTTCTAAAATGCTCCCATATCAGTGACTTTAAGTAATAGAATCACTGAAATCTAATCAACTTCCAGCCTGCAGGCTTTCTAGTTGAGGGTGCAATTGTATTAAGTGTAGGAAACCAAGGGACACATGCAAGAGAGGGTATAGGCTTTCCTGGCATCTCGTTGCCTTTCTGAGAATCTCAGTACTCTCAGATTTCCTCGTATTCCTTTCTTCGTGCTTAGCAGAGACCGTGAGCTCTTGGAACTAGTGCAAACTGCTAGGTTGAGAAGAAACCTTCTCAGTTCAACAAACCCACACGAACAGATGGGTAAGTACATCTCACATCCTTATGACGTGGCCCAGCAAGCACTGAGAATGCTGAGGCAGGATGCTGGCTCCTAGGTTAAGGGAAAGACGGGCCCTTCCTCTTGGCCCGCCTCATTCTATGTCTTTCTGCCTTAGAACAACAAATTTATTTTCTATCGTCTGTGAAACATCAGATCCATTTTTCCTAGAGTTTGTAGCGCTTCTGTTTGGGGAACTTTTTCCTTTTATTCTGATGGTGAAAGTGTTCAACATTTGCAAATGTAGAGAGAATATGTAATGAACCTCTGTTTGAGGTCTGTTTCCCCAGGAACATCCTCTGAAGCAGGGGTTTGGATGCAGGTGGTTTTCTGCAGTTGCCAGGATCAGCCAGCCGGGCAGGATTGCAGAGGAGCTGGGCTGCAAAGCCTGTCAACACAGGCCTCAGCTGGTGCCCGGAGCTCTGAGCTGAGCCGCCTCTCCAGGCCTGTCTCCTGCCTTGGAACAGCAGGGAGGGGTAGATGTGTACATCCTCTGTTGTCCGATGTGGTGTTCCAAGGGAGGGAAGCAAGACCTTGAGAAAGCAAGCTTTCAGTTTAAAGAAAATGCCTTCAGAGGGACTCAGCTAAGAACCTTCATGAACCAATACTCCCACCATCTAGAATGTTCTGAAGGGGTGAGCTAAGCAACACACAACAGCATCCACTACACTGACCAGCTTCCGCCATTGTTGATTCGTGGCCCAGCTTGCTTTTTCTCTGTTTCCACCACCCACTTCTCCCTCTCACAAGCCTTTGGTTTGTTTATTTCTTATTTTTGTTTCTTAACAACTTTTTTATATCAAGATATAAAATTTATATGCCATAAAATTCACCCTCTCCTTTTTTTTTTTTTTTTGGTACTGGGGATTGAACCCAGGGGCATCTACCTCTGAGCTACCCCCCAGTCCTTTTTATTTTTTGCTTCTGAAACAGGTCTCACTAGATTGCTGAGAGTCTTGCTACATTGCTAAGCCTGTCCTCAAACCTGTGATTCTCCTGTCTCAGCCTCCCAACTACCGGGATTACAGGCATGTGCCACCACACCCAGCTAAGTTATGGAGGTCCTCGCTAAGTTGCTGAGGCTGGCAACCCTCCTGTCTCAGCCTTCCAAGTACTGGGATTACAGGCGTGTGCCACCACACCCAGATAAAATTCACTCATTTTGAGTGTAGAATTCTGAGGGTTTTAGTAAGCTTACCAAGTTGTGTGGCCATTGCCCTAGTCCAGTTTTAGAACATTTTTATCACACCAATAGCATACTCTTTTTCAAAAACTTTGCCTTATGTGTGTGTGTGTGTGTGTGTGTGTGTGTGTGTGTGTGTATTATGTATATTTTGGCACTGGGGGTTGAACCCAGGGGCATTCGACCTATTTTTTATTCTTTATTTTGAAACAGGGTCTCACTAAGTTGCAGAGGGCCTCACTAAGTAGCTGAGGATCCTCCAGCCTCAGCCTCCCAAGTACTGGGATTACAAGCGTGCACCACCATGCCCAACTGCCTTGTATATTTTAAAGCAAATTACATTAGTGAGATTTTAGTGCAATTAAGCTCTTAACTGAAAGGTTCTATTGATAGGAATAATGCAAGTGCATGAGGTGTCATTTAGCAGTTACTTGAGGTCACGTAAGACCTTGGGAGATGTAACTAACTAAAAGCCATTTCCAGAGAAAATGCCTTCAGCTCCCTTTGTTAAATGGTCTATTCCCAGAGGCTGTCTAAGAATACCACATCTGACAAAGGGCTCTGTGCTTTATAATTCTTCTATTTTATTCCTCAAGATAAGAGACCATGTGTCAGAGATGGAGAGATGGGGGGGCTATTTAAGTAAGTATAGGTGTGCACGAGACAGCAGGCAGTAAAAGAGGAAGGCTGTCTATGAAAGGAAAAAGTAGCTCCAACAAGACACCGTGTTGTCACCAGAAAGGAGAGAAAGAAGATTCAGAAGATGGATTGAGAAACCAAGACAAGGGGAAACTCCATTTGTTAAATGGACAAGATTAAAAAAAAAACTAAGCTATTTCTAAGGTTGGCTAAGAATATGCCTTCAGTAGGCACATTTGTCACCCTATTGATGAAATAATGTGTCTAGAAAAAGAGAAGAGGTACTTTTTAAGAAAGATTAATTATCATACCATAAAGTTTACCCTTTTAAGGGGTACAATTCAGTGGGTTTTAGTGTGTTCACACAGTTGTGCATCCATCATCACTAATTCCAGAACATTTACAGCACCCAGAAATTAAACTCTGTATCTATTAGCAGTCACTCTCCGTTCCCCTTCCCCCAGGCCTGAGCAAACTCTAACCTACTTTCTCTGTCTAGAGATGGCCTGTTCCAGGCATTTCACATAGATGGAGTCCTACAATATGTGGCCTTTTGTGTCTGGTTTCTTCCCTTAGCATAATCTTTTTCATATACTTATAATGTTGTGGCATGTATCAATACTGAATTTCTTTTTATGGCTGAATAATATACCATATATGGATTATGTAGATAGACCACATTTTGTTTATTTATCAGATGACAGGTTAGCTCCATTTTTTGTTTGTTTTTGCTGTTAAGAATAATTCTGCTCTGAACATTGATATATAAATTTTCATATGAACATGTTTTTAATTCTCCTCGTTATATACCTAGGAATGAAATTGCTAGACCTTTTTATAGTGCTATATTTTAACTTTGAGAAACTGCCAAATTGTTTTCTAGAGTGGCTTCCATTATTTCCATGAGCAATGGATGAGGTTGCAATTTCTCTACATTCTCATTGCCAACACTTATTTTCCTTTTTTGTTGTTGCTGTGTTTTGTAAGAAGTAATTTTGTCAATGGTCTCTTATAAAACTGCAATGGCGAGGAGCCATTATGTACTAAGAAACTGAAAATAAAAAGGGAAAGAATGCGTGAAGCTCATGTGGGTGCTCACTTGAGGGTGCTCACTTGAGGGTGCTCACTTGAGGGTCTGACTTGGAGGGGTGCTGAGGGTCTGGAGGAATCTCAGGGTTAGGGTGGGGGGACTGGTATGTGACTCAGAGTTTTCCTTTGGGACAGTTTTAAACCCGAAGAAGGAAAGAGCTTTCTTTGGAATCTGGAAAAAAAAAAAAACAGATTGCTATAAGCTTGTAGAACTCGCCACTACCCTTCTCAATCGCTATAAACTCAAAGCTTATAGTGACTACAGATTGCACAGGGAACCTGGCTGTCTTTGTGACTTCTTTCTGCAACAGAAGGTCACATCTTTTTTTTGTGTGTGTGTGGTACCGGGGATTGAACCCAGGGGCGTTCTACCTCCGCGCTACACCCCCGGCCCTATTTTTTCTACTTTATTTTGAAACCGGGTCTCACGAAGTTGCGGAGGGCCTCACTAAGTAGAGAGAGAGAGAGAGAGAGAGAGAGAGAGAGAGAGAGAGAGAGAGACAGGGAGAGAGAGAGCTGAGGCTGGCCACGAACCCGGATCCTCCGGTCTCTGCCTTCCAAAGTACTGAGATTACAAGCGTGCGCCACCACGCCTGGCTAGAAGTTCACATCTTAAAGCATTCAAACAACAGAACCCATCAGCATATTTTGATAACCATCACATTTAAAAATGATGCAGATAAACCATTTGGGATGTTCTGTTAAAGGGTGAGTTAGTGATAGAGAGCAGTGTGTGGGGACAGAGTGGCCCCCAGAGTGTGGAAGACTGGCTGGCAACATCATAGTCCAATCCAAGCCCATGAACAGGGTGGGACAATCAAAACAGACAAGAAGTGACAGCGACTCTTAGGTGCAGGCTCCCCGTGCTATCTGTAGTTGCATAAGCTTTACGTTTCGGAGTCCCTGGTGACCAGAGTGACTAGTTCCACAGTCACTAGTGTGGAACAGTGACTAGTTCCACATTGGCTAGTTCCACAGCCCAGCAGAAGATACTTTTTACTGTTCCATGCCTGGTAAACACCTGCTGGCAGTGGATGGCCTGAAATGTTTATTAGTTAATCAATGGTAATTGACCCATCAATCAGTGGTGATTGATAATACAGCAGAAGATGGGTCAAAGAGGCTACTAATCCTTTCTGTGATTTCTGTTTCTCCATTAAGTTTGATTGTAACTGAAGAGCATTTCTGCAATCCTTTCTTTCTCTCTCTTTCTCTCATACTAGGGATTGAATGCAAGGGCATTCTACCTCCGAGCCACACCCCCAGTCCTATTTTATTTTTTTATTTTGAAAACAGGGTCTCACTAAGTTGCTGAGGGTCTTGCTAAGTTGCTGACACTGGCCTCGAACCTGCAATCCACCTGTCTCAGCCTCCCAAGCACTGGACTTACAGGCACGTGCCACCACACCCAGCTTGCAATTATTTGAATAAATAATTTGTCCTTATAGAGAGATAATTCCAAGTGTAAAAGCATGAATGGGTCTGACCAGTGCTCTGTTCCTTGACTAACAGTCCCTGTCTGAAGGCAGCTCCTAAATTTCAGGCATGATGCATGGGAGCTATTAATTCTAAATTATTACCCAAATCTCAGGGCAGTAATTTTTGCACGGTTGCTGTTCATGCTTTGAGATTAGTAATATCCATCCTTAGTAGACCTTAGATACCCTGGGAAACAACCTTTGTCATTTTTGTAACATTAAGGCTGAAAGATAATAAGGTCTTACAGGTTGTTTTAAATGCTGGTTTTGAACAGGTGGTATTCTCATTCAAAATCACATCGTCTCTTTCCCTCTACACTGAGTGTGAAGGGTGAACCTGTGGGTGTAGAAAGAGAATAAATGGAACCCATCAGTAAGAACTACTTTTTCCCAATATGGGTACTAGAACACATAGGTGGTGTGTTTTCCAAGCTGTCTACACCGCAGCTAGGAGGAGAGGTTTTCTTCTGTTCTCAGACTGCAGCCATCTGAGCTGAGGGAGAAGGGCCCAAGGGCAGTGGCAGCTTACCTGGCACCTGGTCTGTTTTCTCGGCTTAATTCTAAAAGAGCGCATTAATTGACAAAGGCATTCAGGTTATAATGCATATTTCTGCAACTATAAGGGAAGGCTTTAAAACAGTTACCTGTCAAAATACTCAAGCGGCCGTGGCTTACCTGCTTTTGTTCTGCACCCTGATTTTATCTAATTATCCCACCGTGTTCATGGGCATGGATTGGACTATGATGTTTCCAGCCAGTCTTCCAAACCCTGGGGGTCACTCTGCCCACACCCTGCTCTCTATCACTAACTCACCCTTTAGCAGAACATTCCAAATGGTTTATTTGCATGATTTCTAAATGCAATGGTTATCAAAGTATGCTGAAAGGTCCTGTTGTTTGAATGCTTTAATAATTGACCTTCTGTTACAGGGGGAAGTCACAAAGACACTTATGGTCAGGTTCCCTTTACAAATCCAGGACCAAACCGGGTGGGATTGACACTTAGTGGGTGGTCCAGGGGCTCTGGAACATTCTTCAGAGTGTGAGTGAGGTGCCTACTCCAAGCAAAAAGTCAAAATCCAGGGCAGAATAGGCAAAGGGGAGAGATGATTAGTGAGACAAAGTTATAAGTTATAATATGCACACCAGTAGCAAGTTTAGGTGACTGGGAAAGTGGGAAGGGAGAGAGGGAGGGAGGGAGGGAGGGAAGGAGGGAGGGAGGGGATATAGGTGGAGAGAGGATAGCCTTTGCAGCCAGCTCAGGGAGGTAGGCTGCAGAGCACCTCAGTTATGGGCCCCATGGCACATACTCTGAGGATCTGCAGGCTGCATAAGGTGCAAGCCCAGCTAGACCAAGGCCCCTCCCACTTTGCAGTTCTGAGCTACATATGTCTTTATTTGGCAAATATTTAGTCTGCTTTTGCTCTGAGCCAGCTACCACACTAAGCTGGGGTGGGGGGGCGGCAAATGAGACAAACATGGCCCTGCCTTCATGCAGTTCACAGTCTGGGACAGGGTGCGGTGGCATGGGAGGACATGCCTTAAGTAGAGAAATATGCTAATAATTTATGGTAACTGGTGTGTGCTATGCAGAAATACAGGGTGCGAAGAGAGGATGGAATGGGGGACCTGATTTGGCCTGCGGGTCAGGAAAGGCTCTTCTGAAGTAGTGGCATTCAAAGCAGGATTTTAAACACTGAGCAGGAGTAGAAAGATGAAAATATGTGAAGGTTCAGCAGGTAGAACGGGTCTGGGCCCCAGCAGCTGACAGCCGGAGCCACGCAGCAGCACCTGTGATCATGCACTGTTGTCACTGCTGCTGTTAGAAAGTGAACTCGAGACCCACTGAGACTTGACCAGCGTTGTGGGTATCTTGCAAGGCTGAGCAACAGACACGCAGTCTTGGTCTTGTCCTTGCTCTTTCAAAGGCCACCCTAAATCCTCCTCAGATTATCTAAATGTGTGTACCTTCCCACACGTGTGCTAGAAGATTTTCAGTAGAGATCCACATTGGCTAAGAAACAATCAAACAAATATAGAAACATATAATAAGCTCCCACTGAGGCTGAATAATGAAACTGAAATGCATCTTTTAGGCTTGTCATAAAATTGGGGTCCTATCAGCTGTCTTCAGATTCTGAATCTCTGAGCATATGTGAAATTGCGTAATTGTTCTCCATCAGTTTTGAGCAGCGTCACTTACCCAAGATAGACCAAGATATGCTGGCGGTTCCCTACTTGGGAATGGTCAGTTTTACGGACCGTCTGTAACCAAGTTGTGTTCCTAGACCCATTCCAGACCCATCTCTGATCTCTTTCCGTTGTTATCTATTCAAGGAATGCAAAATTGCTTTCATACTAGATAAAGCATAATAGAAAGATAATTGGGCTGCCAAGTAAAATCTTCCTAATTGGAACTAATTGCAGAAAGGCCAGTATGCAATAGTCAAAGAGCTAATTATGAAAATGTTACCGATATTATATTTAATACATTCAGCCACATCTGTTGACACAAAGCTCATACTGTCTGTGCTGTGCCAGAAGGTCACCACTTGGGTTAATGAGCACTTCATTAGCCGAGGACATCTCATGGAATATGCCATCCTGGGTCCGAGCCTTCTAACCCTCACCTGCAGATCTTCATTTTATAACGTAGAAAGAGATGGAGTCAGTGTAGAAGTCACAGACCTTGACTGCGGGATTGTGTAGCAAGCAGAAATTTTCACAAATTTCATCCTAATCAAGTGCTTGGATATGTTCAAAAAACCGTGGCAGGTCTGTGGGAAGCAGGAAGAAAACCAGGGCTCCCCCAACCCGGAGAACCAGCAGCCCTGGACAACCATCCTGCCCCCCGTGACTCGCTGTCCTGCAGCTCCCTTCATGAGAATCCTCTGTCAGTGGTTTGCTCCTCCCCACTGGGTCCTCAGTGGAAAAGGGAGAAGGGAATTAACATTTACAAGGTAGCCAAAGCAAGCCAAGTGTTCACAGGGGCGTCTTCTTTTCATTGTCTCATTTAATTGTTATAACAGATAATCACCCCTTTTATAGATGAGAAGAGTCTCAGAGAGCTCGGACCTGCTCATTTCTCTTCCAGTCCCAGGGTCTAGAAGCATCGCATATGCCAGGGACTCCCGTATCGCAACCCCAGCCCTGGCTTTCATCTTGCCAAGTACAAGGGCCCTCTTCAGCCTCTCTTACTTGATCTCTTAGCAGCATTTCTCCGGGTTCACCAAGCTCCCTCCTTCATTTCCATGACACTGTTTTTCCTCCTTTGCTTCCTATCTGTCTGTCTACTCCTTTGCTAGTTCTTCTTGTTTAACCGATGTCGGGATTAGATACCCCTTTCTCTAACCCAGCTACACTCTCAGTAGTTGATCACATCTTGCCTCTTGGCTTTAAAGACCCACAACATGCTGATGTCTTGCTAATTTTATTTTATTTTTATACTTTAACTTATGCATTATAGTCTCACATCATAATGTAGTTCATAGTGATAGTGACATACATGCACACAGCACTTGGCGGGCTTTCCCCGACTCCCCCCCTTCCCCATACAGGGTATTGAGACTGACATTGGTATTCTCACCTATGTACAATGTCAACAGAAGTGATTCCTTCATTAATTCTCCCTCTTCTCCCCCACCCTCCTCTAGACCACCTCCCTCGCTCCATTGGAGTTTCTCCATTATCTAAAGTCCCTCTTGTATACCTATAACTCCCTAGCTTCCACATATGAGAGAAAACCTATGACCCTTCACTTTCTGTGACCAGTAATCTCACTTAACATACTGTTCTCCAGGTCCATCCATTTTCCTACAAATGACATAATTTTGTTCTTGTTTATTGCTGAGTAGAACTCCATTGTGCTAATATTAATCTCTAGCCCTGACCTGCCCCTCTGAACTTCAAGTAGCTACCTGTTTGACTTCCCCATCCAATAGGCATCTCAGACTCCAAATACCCAACCTGGATTTGTTTTGTCCTCTATGGAAGCTGCTAGTGCCATTTGACTGTTTACATTAGTTAAAACTAAATAAAATTTGGAAATCAATCCTTCAGTTGTACTAGCCACATTTCAAATGCACAATGGTCACATGTGCCTAGTGACTGCCATATTGGACCGTACTGACAAAGAACATTTCCAGCGTCACAGGAAATTCTGTTGGTCAAGGCTGCCCTAGATATTTTTATTCTTCTAAATATGTTCTTTCAGCAGGGCCTCTATATTAATCAGTGATCACTAGAAAAACAAACCCAATAGGACTGAGTGATTGCAATAGGTTCATGTGTCTATGGAGGCTGAGAAGTCCCACAGTCTTCCTCTACAAGCTGGAGGCCCAAAAAAGCCAGTGGTGTCCATAGGCCCGAGACTCAAGGGAGCCAGTGATATAAATCTCAGTCCAAAGGTTAGGAAAAGACTGATATCTCAGCTGGAGGAGTCAGGCTCGAGGCAAAAGGAGCAGGTTTCTCCCTCCTCCACCTCTTGTCCTATTCAGGCCCCCAACAGATTGGATGATGCCCACTCACATTGGGAAGGGCAGTCTACTTTACTGAGCCCACCAATTCAAATGGTAATCTCATCCACTAATGCCCTTACAGACACCCCCAGGAATCACGATTAGCCAAGTAATCTGGCACCCCAAGACCCAGTCAAGTGAACACATAAAATTAACCATCAAGGCCCCAATTTCAAATAATGGCATCACCATCTACCCGTTCCGGTAAAAAATCTGGAATCTTTTCCTTCTAGAATACCCCATACCAACTTCATCCATGATTCTATTCTCATCTACTGTGTCTCCAAAACATACCCCACTCTCTTTCTAATGCTCTCCGATTCCTGTGTCCCCTCTTTGGAGCCACCACCCCCTCCACCTGCTCCCCAACTGATCCGCCTGCTTCCACTGCTGCCTCTCTAACCCGTCTCCAGCAACCACGGAGTGAGCCTTACAGAGTGGACATCACTTTGCCTGCTCCCCGCTGAAAACCCCCCAGTGACTTCTCATCAGATGCAGAATAGACTCACCCCACTTGAACCCCAGCTTACGTGGCCCTATATGATCTGGGCCTTCCTCTCTTACAAAGTTCTTTTGGAAACATTCTCCTATTTCCCACCAGGCTCCAGTCACCTGATCTCCTTTTTGGGGTCCTCAGATACCTCCAGACCTGTGCCCTCCTTGGGTCTTAAGACAGGCTCACCCCTCTGCCTGGGTGCTCTCCCCTGATTTTTATGGGCTCTTTGCTGCCATTCAGAGGGACCGTCTCCCAGCCCACCCTAAAGTGGCTTTTACAGGCACACATCCAGATGGTTCCAACTCTCTGCACAGCGTCTCCAGCCTTTGGTACTTTCACATTTATCTGTTTGTTCAATTATTATTTTCTTTCTCTCTCCCACTGGAACTGTTATATGTGCTGGGGATTCACTTCAAATAGCATGCCTTCTTAGAGTCCAAAAACATTTAAGCAATTTGTGATTATCTTTTTTGGAATGGGAACAGGTGCTTTAAGTTAGACAAAATTAGCTATTTTTTCTCTTAAAATCTTGATCATGCTAATAGTTTCTTAACACATCTTTTAACCCCCCCTTTCCCCCTAAAGAATATAAAAGTACAATTTCTTTACCAGTCTCCACAACCAAGTTTCCCAAACAAAATAGAAATACCTTTAGGTCTTTCTTACTTGCAACCACACTCTTCCTGGCCAGCCTCAAGGGGCAGCCAGCCAGCCAGGAACTGAAGGGGTGTAGGGGGGAAGCAGGGAGGGGAGAGGATGGTGCTGTCGCTGAGGTTCCACCCAAAGCCAGGGTCTCAGAGTCTCCCTTCCTCCAAAAATCGGCTTCAGTTTTCCTGAAGTTCAAGAGTACTCTGCCAGACTGGAGAGGCGCAGAGGTAGTGAAGACATCACCTCCGGGAAGCCTTTGTAACTGTTTCATTTCTCCCTTCTGTGATTCCTGCTGTGTGTCCAGCTCTGGTCACAATGTGGCAAGTCACTAGCCCCTGGTAGTCTTGACCATAAACGTGAGCCTCTTTTGTAGCTCCCAGAATACAGACCCATGCTGCACGCCAAGGGGGGGCCCATTCAGGGTGCTCAGCTAAGGATTCCTTCATGGACTGTATTTCCCTGAAGCTGACATCTCACCGGAAGTTCCTTCACTTGGATCCCCCTTTTCATGACAGTTCTAATCACTGGGGTCTGCCTGGCCGCTGGGCTTTTTTTCTACTTACCTAAATACTGCTGCTCCTTTTCAGACAGACTTGCCGCCTCCTGCCCCATACCCTGGGTCCATTCGGTGTCCTTTACAGTCTTCAAAGCATATCCACAGCTCCCCTCTCCCCTACCATCAAAATCATTGATGCTGGGGCCAGGCACAGTGGTGCACGCCTGAAATCCAAGTACTTGGGAGGCTGAGACAGGAGGATTGCAGGTTTGAGGACAGCCTCAGCAAGTAGTGAGATTCTCTTCAACCTAGTGAGACCCTGTTTCAAAATAAAAATAAAATAGGGCTGGGGGGGTGTAGCTTGGAGGTAGAATGCCCCTGGGTTCTATACCCAGTAACACACACACACACACACACACACACACATTCATTGATGCTACGCATGACAGTCTCCCCCATTGGTACAAAATTGGTGATTCGGTGAATAAAACAAAATATACAATGCAAATAAGGTAGCAAAGATAGTGAGTTTTTTCCCAGTAAGAACGCACACACATACACACAGTACATTCAGAGATATAATGCATGTTGGAAAAATATGCATATGATTCTTAAACAAATATATATTACATGAATATGGACCCTTCTTTATGGTGCCAGTATGTTTGTTTACTAGGGCTGCTGTATCAGAGCACCACAGACTGAGCAGCTTAAACAGCAGGATTTTATCTTCTCATACTTCTAGAAGCTGGAAGTCTAAGAGCAGGATGTCAACAGGTTTGGTGTCTCCCGAGACCTCTCCCCTTGTCTTGTGAATGGCCCCCTTCGTACATCCTCACGTGGTCTTTCCTGTGTGCACAGTAACCCTAGTGTCTGTTCCTTTTCTTTTGGGGATCGAATCCAGGACCTCACACATGTGAAGTACCAGCTCTACCATTGAGCTACAACCTCAGCCCCTCCTCCTCTTCTTATAAGGACATCAGACCAGTTGAATTAGGGCTCACCTGTATGACCTCATTCAACATTAATTACCTTCCAAAGACCGTATCTCCAGATATAACCACATTTTGAGGTGTACCTGGGGTTAAGATTTCAATATATGGATTTTAGGGGGTCAAAATTTGGTCTATTACACCCACATGCTGAGAAGGCAAAATGGCCAGAATCCAAGTGTAATGGAACACAAGGGGTTAAATCCACTTGGTCCATTAGATCGAAAGGCATGTGTTTATATTTTTAGATTTCTGAGCAGATTGAAAAGCCTGGCAGATATTGTGAAATGGAATTCTAAGAAAAAGTTTTTTTAATTATTAAAGTAGGACTTGTTGAAGGGGGACACTTTCAAGGGCAGAGGTTGCGTGGAACGAAGCCCTGATCCCCCTGGGGTGGGCGAGGTGGTCCCCAGGAGCAGGGTGTGCAGGATCCAAAGCCAAAGGCAGTGATGGATGACAGGCACCAGCCTGGGGTGATGTGCTGCCCTGCCTAGAGGACGGAAATCCCAGGCACTGCCAGGTTGGACTTGATTGAGGGAAAGATGGAGAAGGGAAGTCTCCTTTCTCTTGGCTGGGTTAAAAAATTTACCTATCTGCTTTCTGAGCCTTGGGATTTCTCCGTTAAAAAATGCTTTGTTTGTAGTTTCTCTGAATTACAACGTGCATATTTCAAGAGTTCCTTCCCCTTAGAACTCAATGTGAAGAAGGCGGATGGTTCTCCAAAAACACACACCATAAGCAGCCTGGCTCTGAGGCACATTAAGACCATGCTGCTCTTGCAGCATGACACCTGTGTCTTTCCACTGTCCCTGCCTACGTAGGGGACAGCCTTTGTGAATTCCGAGACATATTTGCTATGCCACTGCTCTTTACCACCCCAGCATACTGCTGCTACTTCTTCACCTGCTCACACCACTCTCCTGTTCAGCCTTCTGTGTGTCATTTTATCATCTGTAACTTCCATCCTGGAGTAATAGATTGATGGAGTCCACTTCCCAGCATTAACCTAAGTACCTTCTAATGTGTAGTTCATATTATTCTAAGACATAAACATTATAAGACATGTAATTGTCAGTAAATTTTAAGATAAAAGGACAATATCTCCTAAAATCAGGTGAAGTTCAATTGCATGTGAACAACAGCTTGGTGTGCCCAATGCTATCAGAGGATACACAGTGTACCAACGAAGGTATACTGTGTTGCAGTGTACCTCATCTTGCAATCAGAATTCAGAGTTAATCCAGAACCCAATCCAGAAAGTTCGAGGTGATACTGTTTCCTGACAGTCGTTTTTTCAATTTGAAGGGATTTGCATTACTTAAAATTTGCACATAAACTGAGATACTACTGAGATTGTTGTCACACTACTTCACATTTGCATATTTAAAATTCACACACAATATAATAGCAGTACACTGTAATAGGACATGACTTTCAGAGACTGAGCAAAACCAAGAAGAGACGGGTTGGTCTAATAAACCTCAAAGTTGGAATTCAGAAGAGTAAAGAATTTTTAACCATATCTTCTGTCTTCTGCTTCCTTAATGTTTGGTAGCCAATTCATCTTTCCACATCTGCATCCCTCGAAGCTGAGTCTCTCTCCTAACAGTCACTGCTATGGTTTGAAGACAGTTTCTCCCTTCTGTAACTCATGTTGCAATTTTATACTCAGTATGAGATAGTAAGAGGTGGGCCAGGTGGGACTTTTAAGAGGTGATTAGGGCTCTGCCCTTATTCATGGATTAATCCATCCATGTGATTGATGAACCAGTGGCTTAATGGGTTATCTGGAGAGTGGGTGGCTGTAAAGGCCAGTCTGACTGGCTCTCTTGTGTACTCCCTGAATCGCCACACGGTGGTGACCTGCGCACCTGTGACTCTGCCAGCAAGAAGGCCATCACCATATGCAGCCCCTTGACCTCGGACCAGAGCCATAAACCAAAAGAAACCTCTTTTCTGTATAACTCACCTAGTCTGTTGTGTTGTGTATTAGCAACAGAAAATAGACTAAGACACCTGCCATTAGTTCACTTTCTTTCTTGGTCTGTTATTATGGTTCTGGTCCTTGTCCTCCATCTCCTGACCCAGTCCCTTCCAACTTCATCCTCATGCTTCTCATGCTGTAATTGGAGTTTCATTTTTAATGTGGAACTTTTAACCATGAACATAGGATACCTCTGATCGAAAGCTATTAACTCAAGAAAACAACCTGTCAGTCAACTCTGCACCAAGCAGCCTGGCCCGCCAGCCTGAGGCTCTACCTCCAAATGTCATGATATTGGAACTTACGGTTTCAACATAGGAACTTGGTGGGGAACATTCATTCCCTAACAGCAGACTTTCAAACGCATGGTTAATGAGATTGTTGAAAAGTATAAAATGATTTGCAAATTTAAGATTTTTTATTAATATTGTTACTTTCTTATTGTCAAGTTCCTAAACATTTCCCTCGTGTCTTGGTTTCTAAGGCAACCAAATTATTTCCGAGTAACGTTCAGGAAAAGAGAGCCCTGGTGCAATTTGCAATTTAAAAAGCAGAATATTAAACGCACAGAGCAGTGAGGCTCCGTGATAGCTCATTCTGCCCTTTGATACCGATGCTTCAGTTTTCACTGAGTCGCTGACCTCTGGCAGTGCTCATATTTTTATCCAACAGAATTCACCAATACCTTATCTATCCCATAGCAGAAAAAGGGGCCCTGAGAAAGTGGGAGGCCGGGCAGGTCAGCTTTGAGGGAGGCGGAGGACTGAGCAAGGTTTGGGTCGTGGAGTTCTCAGAGGAGGAGATGAGGTTGCTGGAATGGGTGAGCATTCCTGCCTGGGGTCCGGCAGCAACTGCAGAGGAGGTGGTAGCAGGTGGGCCAATGGTGAGAAAGTACTGGAATACCCATCAGGGATGCCACCATTGGAAGGTGGACCAACAGTAGACAACATGGAAGGTCAAAACCAAAATAGACTTTTCCCCTTTATAGCTAATGCTACCTTAATTGCCACCAAGTGGCATAGTCTTGTGCCGGCATGTAAAGGGCACCCAGTCAATGTTGAATGAGTGTTAAATAATTAGGTGAACGCCTCCAGGCACCAGGTTCGCCTTGTCCCCAGTAGTACATCCTGTCTCCTGTAGTACATCCTTAAGTTCTGCAAAGTTTCAGACATTGAAACCCATTGAGGAAGGACAGGTTCTAGAAATACAAGGAATGTATTTCAGTTGTCAAGAGGGGATGTCTTGGGATTTGGGGCTTACCTAAGGATGGATCATTTAGACAACATGGCTGTCAAAAAGTAGCATCTTTTCTGCTGTTCCCATTTCTTTTCACTTTTTGAATTGCTTTTTATTTCTCCTGAGTACCTTTCATTTTTTATCTTATTCAGTTTGCTTTGGAAATGAAACATTATCCAAACACAATATTGCTGGGAATGACTATAGGTAATGGGAAAAATGAACACGTAGGCCTTTTATAGCTGCAGTTGGGTTTTCTCTTTATTAGCTTTTCACAATGAAGGTTTCAGTGGATCAGTTACTGCACATTAATTGCCATGACTTGCAGAAAATGAAAGTGTGTGTGTGTGTGTGTGTGTGTGTGTGTGTGTATTACTGCTAGGAAATATATTTTATTGTATTAATGCTTAAAAGTTGCTTTAAAACTGGTTTGTGATTTTAATATTTCAAATAAATCTGTTTCATGTTGTTTTTGAAAATCGTGTTTCCTTTTTTTTATAGTGTTAATGTGTCCCTGAAGTTTATTTCCAAGATGGGTTAGTTATTTGAATGAGGCACCTTTTTTCTTAGAGAAGCTTATACTCTAAAAACTTGAAGGTAGTTAGTATTTCTATTCTGAACTATACAGTTCCATTATTTCATTAGACTCAGAGCAATATAAAATATCAGAGCGAAAGGTGCTGCGAAGCTTTTCTACCAGGCCTTACCCCTTGCTAACCTCGTCCCCATTTCAGTAAATACAAACAAAACACACCAAAAAAAAAAGGTAAATGCAATCTGAAGCTCAAAGCAAATTAAAATGAAATGCTGATACAAAGAAAAACAGTGTGATAAAGTTGTTTTGTATTTTGCAAATCACAGATGGCTTTGAGATTCTGATACATCCAAGGACCCGAGTCTTCTCATTGTTGGAAATGGTTGACTACATTAATGCCCTCATTTTACAGATGAAAAGATTGAGGTACAAGGAGTTAAGGAGGGCTCATACACTCCATATATTAGGAAGAGAACTTAGCCAAGAACCAGATATGCTGCTGGGAGACCAAGGCTCTGTCCACGGCAGTCCCCCATCATGTGAGCCCCTCTGTCATGGAAAGGACACCTGGTCAGGGTTGGTCACCTCCCTGTATCTGATGGTGCTGATGTTCAGGAAGTGTATGTAGACTTTTCATTGTTACCACAGAGCAGAAGCCAAGGTCGGGAGAGACTTCTTAGGCCTGGCCAGTCCATGGCTTGGCTTGGCTCTGTCGTGTTACATTTCCACTGCTGTGACATAGGGACACTTTCTGGGGATAGTATCTGGGGAAAGAGGTAGGGCCATACTAAACCTGGAAATGGATTCATTTTTTAAATAAAGTTTGTATCTTTTATCACTTCAAAAGCTCTTATTGATGATTTTCCCTGCATAATCCAACAGGTCCTCTCAAACTTGTAATTTGTTCTTTTTCTGCAATAGCGTATCTGGTGGGGAGCTGTTTGATCGGATAGTGGAGAAGGGATTTTACACCGAGAAAGACGCCAGCACTCTGATCCGCCAGGTCTTAGATGCCGTATACTATCTCCACAGAATGGGCATCGTCCACAGGGACCTCAAGGTAAGGCCGTTGCTTAGCAACACCCTCAGCCACTCTACCACCCACCCTGCACCTGTCTGAGAGGGAGGGGTGAGGCTGCTTTGAGTAGAGATGGGCACAAGCTGCTATGGGCCTTTTTGTACTTACAGTTGTCAGTGCCTTTGGGCCTCAGAAGTAGCTTAGGAAAAGAGAAGATCAACATGGCTGCCATTGTCTGGGAGATTTTAGAACTGTTACACAGCCAAATGGCTCAGAGAAGTAGGTTGTGTGTTGCTTTAAGCCCATCCTGTTCAAGACATAAAGATCATGAAACCCCTTTGCCCCCCCAATGCAGTTCTTCAGAACCTTGTCCCAGCCCCATTTCAGCCCAACACTCCCCATGAAAGAAAGGGATCAGCAAGCAGACAGCACGAGAGAAGAGAAGGGAGATGGAAGGAAGCAGAAAGCTCGTTTAAATGAGCTACAGGTCATTTGCCGCCTTCTTCCAAGGAGGTTGCTTTCTTATCTTTTCTTTATGAGGTTTTGGCATATCAACCCTTCATCTATTAAACTATCTGAGCCTTATTGTAGGCACCTTCCCTTCATCCATTAAACTGTCTGGGCCTTATCATAGGCACCTTTGGGTCACATTTCCATCCCCCCCCAGGTGTATGTAGATAAGGAAGGATGGCTGTCATGCATATGAACTTGAGAAACAGTGAAAAGCAGCATCATTGACCCCAGGCTGTAACGTGGCTTCATGCTACAACAGTGACGGACCCCGTCCCCAGAGCTTACTGCTCCAGTCCAGAGAGAAACCCACCCAACACCATCCTCGCCACTCATAGCATAAACACAAGGATTGTGTTGTACTGAAGCCACACTGCACACCGTGGGAAGTTAAATCCATGTAAAGAATCAATCATAAACATGAACTTCATCACCTGCCCATTATCAGTTTCTGGGTGTGAAGAGATAAGTTGGTATAGCTTTTCCTTTCATAACAACTCACTGTTGGTCTAGCCATGTATGTAGCTCAGTAGTAGAAGGCTTTCCCAGCACAGCAAAAAAATAAAACTCACTGTCAAGTTTCTTCCTCTTCTCTCCAGGTATCATTTTCTCTTCTTTTTCCTTTCCAAAGGCCATTTTAGGTCCTTTTCATGATCTCTTCTCAGGTTCGCAGGATGGTAGCACGCATCAGAGTTGTTTAGAGGGCTTAGAAAATTGCTATCTGAATTACTGTCTGGCCTAGCCCAGAGGTTCCAATTCTCTAAGTCTTTGGGGGCCTGAGAACTTGCATTTGTAATGGGTGCATGCCAGTACCACTCCGGAAGCCCTGACAACCAGCTTGTGCTGGTCTGGGAGCCACTCTTGGAGAACCTCTGGACCAGGGGACTTGGGGATGCCCAACAAGTCCTTCTAGCCATAGCCCTCTGCAGACTTCTTGGCAGGTGAAATGGGCTGCGAGCATGAAGAACTAATCTTCAGGGCCCAGAGGCTCTGCAGAAAGCTAGAGAAGGATGAGGTCAGTTGGCCCAGTGTCTCTGTGCTCGGCAGTGTGGCCTCTCTGCTCTCTTGCACCCCCACCACATGCCAGCTCTGTGCTTCCATAACACAGTAAGCAGCTGAGGCTGACCATGTTAGTGTTGTGACCACAGAGATGCGGCATGAGGGGCTGGTTGTCTGTACTTGCTAGAAAAATAACTTCTAAGCAGATAAGCCATATATCCAGGAGGAGCCGTGTTTATTTCCCCCTGAGAGCCGCAGATTGGCCGTATGGGAGATGCTGTTTTACTCCCACGTAATGCTTTTGGAGAAGTGCTTGCGGCTGCTAGCCCGTGGAGCTTTAGGAACATGAGGCTTATCATTGTGGAAAGAACATGGGCGTTTTAGGACATTTTATGATCTCTTTTCAGAGGCACAAGTGAGTTTGATCTATGTGGAGGAATTTGAGATTGCAACATTAAATTTTCATAAACATCTAAGGAAATTAAAAGCACAGGGTAGTCTAGGCAGGGGCAGTAAAGAGCTTGATGGTGTTAATTATAGATCAGTACACAGCCTGGAACACTACCCCACATGCAAGTCTACCTCCTTCTCCTTCCAGAAAGTTGTTCTTATGTTTTGTTTTTTTTTTTTGTTTTTTTTTTTGCGGTACCGGGGATTGAACCCAGGGGCGTTCTACCACCGCGCTACTCCCCCGGCCCTATTTTTTATACTTTATTTTGAAACCAGGTCTCACGAAGTTGCGGAGGACCTCACTAAGTAGAGAGAGAGAAAGAGAGAGAGAGAGAGCCGAGGCTGGCCGCGAACCCGGATCCTCCGGTCTCTGCCTCCCAAAGTACTGGGATTACAAGCGTGCGCCACCACGCCCGGCCGTTCTTATGTCTTTTTGCCCCCTGAAGCTACCAACCAATTGTTCTTTTTCAAAACTGAAGGGACTGAGACAGGAAGTGCCTAGTGCTTCCACCTCGGATTAGGATAGGGTTTCTGCATGGTTGACTTTTGGAGCTGGACCATTCTTCGTGTGGGAGAAGGTCCTGTGGCCTTTGGGATGTTTAGCAGCATTCCTGACTTCCACTCAGTAGATGCCTCTCCTGGAGTCCTGACAACTAAAAATGTTTCCAGGCACTGCCAAATGTCCCCATGGGAGCAAAATTGCCCCCAGTTGAGAATCAGTGGATTAGGAACATGATTATGTAGAACAATTAACTTTACCAAAGTGTATTAATTCAGGTCTTTTTAAAGATTGTTAACGAAAATTATTATAAAGATGGTGATTGATATTCTAACTCGGGTATTTGCCTCCAATTGTCTTGCAAAGATGCCATAACATGCAGAAAAATAGTGTTCAGGTGAGTCCAGGCTCTTTAGGACCCTGGGCAGAATTGCAGTACAACGACTGGCAAGGTCCTCTCCCTGGGCCCCCACCCCCACAGCCCTCCTACTGCCCCCTGGGGCCTCTCATCCACCTGTGTCCCTGCTGTCCTACTCCTACCCTGCAGGAAAAGCCTTGATGTCTTTACCAAGATTTGAGCCAATTTAAACTGAATGACTAGTTTAATGAACCCTCCTAAGCGGTAATTGTCCTTCAAAAAGAGCGTTTTATTGACCCAAATGCATCTTCTATGGGGGAGATCCCTCTGGCATTTTGGCAACCCTTTGCCTGCCGTAAGCCTTGTTTAGGTCATGAGGTCCCTTGCTTTCCACTCCTTCTTGCCTCTACAGCTGCAGAAGTACTGGGACAAAGATGATTAAATATGAGAAACAGAAAAAAGTCTTCTCTCTGCACCTGTGATTGGATCCTTATGGTTTATCAATCGATAATCCCTGATTCATGTGTTCAGAAAAAACATGAACCACAGACACTTTTATGATTACAGTATTTCCCCCCTATTTCCTAAGTATTGTTCCTGATTCAGCTATTGATTGGACCCATGTTCTTTTAAAACTCATTTGAAAGCGTCCTTCAGCGCACACTTGATCTATCCTCATGCTTCATCACAGAATCGTCACTGTGACTGTTGAATCCATTCCTTTATGTGTTGTAGTTATTGTGAGTGAAGGATAGTATTTTTTCTTTGAAACAAAATTATGTTGACGCTTGTTAAAACAGCAAGGAAGTATTTATTTAAGACTGTTTCCGTGGGGGAAAGAGATTGAGCTCAACCCTGAATACAACACAAACATGGGGATTTAAGTCAAAGAGTAGTTGGGGGAGGGGGAGTTAGTGGATGAAAAAATTACTAACAGAGGACATCAGAGGTAGGGTGATTTCTTGCAAAAAGGATGAAAGAAACAAGATTCTTGCTAAAGACAAGCCAAGGACTCAGACATGGACAGAGGCTCTGAAATGGGTCCAGGCATCTAGATTTTAGATGTGAGATGGGCCCATATATCTGGGTTTTAGAGCTCCATGGTGGTGGGTGAATGGGATTCTGATGTCCAGCCATTGCTGTAAAAAAAGTTTGAGAACTGGCAGAGACTCTCCTCTTGACCAAACTTTAGTTTGTCCCAACATGATTCAGGCTCCTCTGAGTCCTCTTTCTGACCAAGTCCTGACCTGGGGCTCTTGCCTGGGCATCGTGGCTCTGCTCACTTCATCCATTTCTAGCAAGAACTCTCATGAGTCCATTTAGCAAAAATCCCTCACCCTTGATATCTGACCGCATTCCTTATGTCAAGCAGAGTTGACAGTCCTTGACGTTATCTCTCTAAGGGACAGTACCATCGGCTGAAGTCACTCTTTCCAAAATAATAATAATAAAAATGCAGGTGTCTCTTCTGCATTCAGGGTCTCAGCTCAGCAGTGCAGGGAAGGCGTGGAGGCTGGTGCAACTCAGTCTCCGTGAGCCTGCACCATCCCTTGCTAACGATAATGAGATTCCCCAATTTACAGAAAACGCCACACAAATGATGCTGCATTGTCTCCCCTGTCACCCCAGCCCTGCCTCCCATCGGCCCCTCCTCTATCCACGGGCTGCGGTAACCACTGACATCACAGAACTGCAGTGAAGAAAGGACATAGGAAATCTAAGAAATATAAAAAGACCTTTGTTATGTGCTGCTGCTGTCTGAGCTCTTGTTGCATTCTGTCCAGAGGAGCAAACAAGAAGCCATCGCAACTGTGCTTTATAGGAAGACACACAGAACCCCGGGGTCCTTAAGGACATGTGGCTAGAAAGTGCTGCGTCTTCCAACTCTGGATTCATTCTTAGATTCCATCCTTCTGCTTCCCAGGGCAGGGGGGGCCGACGTGGTGAGCAGGTGTCTAATGGTCTCAGCAACACATCTGCCAGAACTCCAGGATGCCACAGGATGTTGGTGAGGGCAGGGAGAGAGACCCTTGCATTAGAGAAAAATAGCTGGCAGGGGTTGCTAATAAAAAAGGAACAGATGAACACCTGAAACGTTTTATTTCCTGGAAGTCCCCCTTCCCCTAACCAAGAACTGCATCGATAAGTCTTAAAGGCATCAGCTTTTTAGATCGCCTCAAAAACTGGTTAATCTTTTTTTTTTTTTGTGGTGCCGGGGATTGAACCCAGGGGCATTCTACCTCCGAGTTACACCCCTGGCCTTATTTTTTATCCTTTTATTTTGAAACCGGGTCTCATGAAGTTGCAGAGGGCCTCACTAAGTAGCTGAGGCTGGCCGTGAACCCGGATCCTCCAGTCTCCGCCTCCCAAATACTGGGATTACAAGTGTGCGCCACCATGCCCGGCTTGGTTAATCTTTTTAAGTGGACAAAATATTAATAAAGGAAAGGGACTACCATTGATTGAAGACCTACCTATTCCAATTGCTGTGCAGGGCCCTCCACACCATGTTGACTAAACACTGCTGTAATTGATGCACCTACTGTGTCTATTGGTCAAGGATGTTCTTAAGTGTAAATAGATTTTGCAGTTTGGTTAGTCTCTTTGCAGTTTGGTTAGTCTCCCGTAATTAACCTGGCTTTAAACATAATTTGTAACTGTTTTGTCCTTTCTTTTTCAGCCTGAAAATCTTTTGTACTACAGTCAAGATGAAGAGTCCAAAATAATGATCAGTGACTTTGGATTGTCAAAAATGGAGGGCAAAGGAGATGTGATGTCCACAGCCTGTGGGACCCCAGGCTACGTGGGTAAGGACAGCCGTGCGTACGTGTGCCCGTGTTTGTGTCCCCTGCTCAATTTCATAGGCGTCTTGAGCATTTGAGCCTGGCCCCTGATCACGGCTGCCTTCACTTATCTGGAGGGAAGAATAAAAATATTGAGGAACTCTGGAACAAGTCAGCAGAAAAGTGATTTCCCCTGAAACCTTTTAACAGTTGGGTGGAAATTCTGTTTGATTTGGTCATGGCCTGACTGGAGAGCTGGAGTTAATTTGGATGAATCCCCAGGTTCTAATACCAGAAATATTGCTCATATCAGTTTTTGAGTGATTTACAGTGAGACATTGAGATTATAATAAGGTGCAGACGCAATAAAGCATTCAAAACATTGAGATAGATGCAGGCGGAGAGAAGCATTGATGTAGGGAACCTGGTTCCAACAGTGATAAAGTTATCCTCTTGAGTCAGCCAGCCCTGATCTGTGCTAGCAAAGCCAAGAATTATTAGTTATTCCCCAAATTATAACCCCAGGTTCTTTGTGCTGCGCATACAAAGTGCAGAGAAGGTACTGAAAGCCGGGCTTGGTGGCGCACGCTTGTAATCCCAGTACTTTGGGAGGCGGAGACCGGAGGATTCGGGTTCGCGGCCAGCCTCAGCTCACGCACGCTCTCTCTCTCTCTCTACCTGTCTCTCTCTCTCTCTCTACTTAGTGAGGCCCTCCGCAACTTCGTGAGACCCGGTTTCAAAATAAAGTATAAAAAAATAGGGCCGGGGGCGTAGCGCAGAGGTAGAATGCCCCTGCATTCAAACCCCGGTACCGAAAAAAAAAAAAGAAGGTACTGAAAGATCCAAGCGCTTAGATACCCGAGGTTCATCTTCTGCCTTCTGGGGACCTGGAAATAGACCATGGGGACTGTGTTGCTCAGCTTTTCATTACTAGAACAAAAAATACCTAAGATAATCAGCTTCTGAAGAAAGAGTTTGGTTCAGAGTTTTGGAAGTGTCTTTCCATGATCGGTCTGTTGCCTTTGAGCCTGCGGTGAGGCAGGACATCACGGGGGAGTGTGTGGCAGAACCATTCACTAACAGTCACGGATGTTCTTAAGTGTGACTAGATAATAGCTCATCGCCCAGTAGCACCACAGGCTGGGCACCAAGCCTCTAGCACGTGGGCCTTTGGGTGACACTTGTCCAAATCATAGCAGGAACTGTTTGTGAATATTTTGAGACCTTTGTTTACACCGGTGTGTCCATTCACTTAGCACAGGGCTCACTGTGTGCCCAACGCTGCTCTGGACCCCGGGAGCAAAGTAGTGAATGAGACAGATACAGGCCTGCCCTCATGAAGCTTGCATTTTAGTTGGAACGACAGGCAGCAAACAAATAAGTGAACAGGGCCGTTTCAGCTCATGAGTACTACAAGGAAAATAAAACCAAGGACAGGAGAAAGAGTAACAAGGGGGAAGAGAAGCTAGGACTGGGCCGAGAGGACCAGGAGGAGACTCAGGCACTCACCTGGGTGATGGAAAAGCCTGGCCACAGGTGAGTCAGAGGAGGACGGTGTTCCAGGCAGAGGACCCGCTGTGTAAGGCAGGGAGACGGTGTGAGCTGGGATGTCTGGGAACATGGGGAAGTGAGGTTGGAAAATGGAGACCAAGGCTCAATTCTTGTCATGCAAACCATGAGAACTGTGGGCGAGCCTTCCCAGGAGGACAGGACGTAGCGTTACACGGCTAGCAACACTCCCGTGTGTCCTTGGGTACAACCCTGGAACCTTCCTGGGCAGGCTGAGAAAAGCCAGCCTCAACCTCTAAGGGTCTGGAGCCCCAGAGCACTGTGGGAAATTCCCAGTGAGCTTGGAGATCCTTCATGGCCGCCCTTCAGGGTCTTGCGTAGTTGCAGTGTCCTGTCAAATGGACACGTCACGACTGTCTCATTTTCAAAATAATTCAAGGAAGGGAAGAAAAGAGACAGCTGGGAGGAGTAAAACACGGGAAGAGGGAGGGAGCAACAGGTGTAGAGGGCGGGCGCTCATGGTGGAAGCGTGGCAGGGAGGAGAAGCCATGGCCTGGCTGTTGCAGGTGGGCTGATGTCCCTGGGTGGTAAATGTACACAGGACAGAGAGGGCGAGGTGCTCTGGCTGTTTTTTGTTGTTATTGTTGTTTTTGCAGTGTTGGGATTGAACCCGGGGTGCTCTACCACTGAGCTGCATCCCCAGACCTTTTTATTTTATTTTGAGTCACAGTCTTGCTAAGTTGCCCAGGCTGGCCTCGAACTTGCGATCCTCCCGCTTCAACTAGGATCATAGGCGTGCACCTCCACTCCCAGGGCAGCTCTGTTTTTAAGGGGCAGGTGCAGGCTTGAGGGACAGGAATGACTGTGATCTTCTCTTCCAGGAATACTGTGAGATGGCCTGGCCCCCATCTGTGGGACCTGGGGTTTGGGTCGAGGTGCGAGACACACTTGTGAACATGTGTGTGGGGGTTGGGGGCAGGGGCAGGAATGCAAGTGTGCGTGGTGTATGTAGGAAATTTCTCCAGTGCAGTCCAAGCATCGGTCAAGCACAGGGAGTGTGGACAAGACAAGCTTATCCTCAGGCTTCTTTAAGACAAGAGCAGGGGGTCCTGTTCCCAGCACCGTGAATCGTAGACATTAGAAAATGAGAAGGCCTGGATGGTCCTGGTGTGGGGTCCTGTCTCCTGGTCAGGAGGCTTTGTCCTTTCCAGCAGTCTCTGGGGCCCAGGCCACCTTTTCCAGGCTGGCAGCTGCTGACACTGGCCTGGCTTTCCCAGACAGGAAGGCGACTCTCCAGCTGTGATTTAAATGCGTGGACACAGAGTGTCCATGTTTACATATGCGTCTCATTGTCAGTTTTGGCCCTGATGTTGGAAAGCGCTGGCATTTTCTAGATTGGTTTTTGCTCCTCTGCGTGTTGGCAGATCCCACGGAATGGCAGTTTCTCTGGGTTTCTAAGTGGCTGCCCTCTGAGGGTCTGGCTCTGTTTGCTGGTGTGCCCAGCGCTGATAAATCCAGGGACAGTGTTTAGAAGTGGCCTCTGCTCCAAAGGGCAGCTGGTTGAGCCATTGGGTAATTCTGTTGTCAGATATCAGGTTTTCTTTGAGGAGGTGGAAGAGAGGAAGGCTACAGGAAGAGGGTTCTTCAGTTTGTATTTACTGAGCACGGAGAATGGGACACAACTTCAGAGCAGAGAAGGGACTGATGGAAGAGCTTGTGTCTGCATGGATGTCCCTTGGACAGTTATCAGCAAAGTTGGGGCCATTTCCAACCCCACAGTCTTTGTGGCAAGCTCCTATTCAGCCATCAACACCCAGCTTAAATGCTACTTCCTTTTAGTCTCTTTCCTCGTACCACATCTTCTCCTCATTCTAGCTCTTTCTCTTGGCCCTTTTTCCAGTGGGATGGCTCTGCTCACATCCATCAGGGCCCACGTTTACCTGTGTCTCTCCCCACTGCACTTGGGGTTCTTCTCAAGCAGGGGCTGTGCCTCGCTCATCTTTGCGCATGTACTTTTCGAGTCGAATAAAAGCACAAGGTTCATGAATATTAGCAATTTTTTCTTTCTCTCCTCCCCTTCCACTCATTCCATATGCACTGTTAAATTCCTACTGTGTGCTGTGTCCAGTGACTGGTGTTCAGATGCAAATATGAATAAGGCAGTTTCTGCCCTTAAAACGTTCATAGTGGTATGTGTGTGTGTGTGAGAGAGAGACAGACAGACAGACAGACAGAGAAACTTAATAATGTATGGTAAGTGCTATGTTATTCATCCATGCAAGAATTATTTATTTAGTGCCTACCTTCTGTGTGAGGCACTGCAAATGCATCAGTAGAAGTTTTTAAAATGACAGACAAAAATCCTCACCTTCGTGGCCCATGCATTTGAGTGGGAGGGAGACAGACTACAAGAAAATAGCTAAGTAAATTAGTTTGTATGCTAGATGGCAGAAAGTACTATGGAGAGAAATGAAGCAGTAAAGAGGAGAAGGGAGTGTGCGGGCGTGCGTGTACACATGTGTGTGTGCACATGTGTGTGTAAAGGAGAGGGATCGGGCAGCCCTCACCAAGAGGGCGGCATGGGGTAAGATCTGATAGAAGGGAAGGCGCTGGCCTTGCTGTCATTTGGAGGGAGCACATGCCAGCACAGTGCAGGAGTATGTGACAAACCGCAAGAAATAGTTGGACCAAGGGTGAGGAACAGAAGATAAAACCAGAGAAGTAATACACAGTGGGTGCCCAGACCGGGGCTTAGAAATCATTGTAAATACTTTAGCTTTTACTCAGGCTTCTGAGATAAGGGAGGACCTGATCTCCTTTCTAACTGGCCGCCAGGGTGCAGAGGGGGATCAGGATGGGCGGTAGTAGGCAGTGGCCAGGGTGGGAGATGCAAGATCCGTTAGAAGACCCTGGCGTTGACCTGCTGAGAAACAACAGGGGATTGCACCAGCTGATAGCGTGGAGTGGTGAGAAGCTGTCAGATTCCAAATATATTTCAAAGGCAATGTCATCAAGATTTTCTGAGAAATTGGGCAGGCCTGGTGGCACACTCCTGTAATCCCAGTATTTGGGAGGCCGAGACAGGAGAATCGCAGGTTCAAAGCCAGCCTCAGCGAGTTAGTGAGACCTTTAGCAACTTAGTGAGACCGGTCTCAAAATAAAAAGTTTCAAAAAGGGTGGGGGTGTAGCTTGGAGGTAGAATGCCCCTGGGTTCAATCCCTAGTACCCCGCCCCCCCCAAAAAAAAAAGATTTTTCAAGAGATTTGAAGTAAGGTTGGGGAGAAAGAGAGAAGTCAAGGATAACTGCGGGGTTTTCTGGCCTGAGCATCTGCAGGGCGCGGTTGCCGCTCACTGAGGCGGGAGAGCCTGTGAAGCGGGCGGGGAGCAGAGTGTGCGGCAGGGAGATTGGTTTTGATTTGTTAAAGCTGCTGGGACTCAACATTCTGGCCACATTTTCATCAACTGATCAGTGCAAAACCTTGTTTTATGTGCGTTTTATATATATAGTTGATTCATGAACATTGAACACACAGCCAAAAGCTCTATGACTCGGGCCTAAGTTTATCCAGTAGATGCATTTTCCCCAGGGCGCAACCTCCAACCTTCTTGCGCAGAAACGCCAGGCGACACCTCGCGATGCTCTGGGGTTGCTGTCTGCTCCCAGCATGGTGTGTCATCTTCAGGTTTAGAAACAAATGTGTGGACAAGGAATGAGGAAAACCTTCCTCTCCCCCATGACAACTTCACAGCTTTCATTCAGACTCTATAGTTAGAAGTGTTACTTTCAATTTGTAAACCATTCTTTTATTGTTATTATCTAAATGACTATTCTGCTGAATAGTTAAATGCTACCAACGTTAAGTTATGGCTTCCATTTAAATGAGCGCTCCAATAATGAAGAAACAATAGAAAGGGGCTGTTTTTCCCAAGTATTCCCAGGTCCACGATGTCTTAGGAGAAGGCGGCAGGGACCTAAGCATTTTGAACTTCACCCTTTTACCCGTAGCAGCTGCCCAGATTTTAAACACCGCTTATAAGGAACTGTGGCACATGGAGACAGTGTCACCTCACTGACAGGGGATTACAGACACCTCTCCATCCATGTCATTGAGCCAACCTGGGGTTGGCTCTATCAACACCAAGAGATTCCCAATACAAGGTGGCAGGTGGGCGATACAGATGCATCTGCAGTAGCATCTTTTGAATAGAACGTGACTAATGTATTTGAAAAGCAACTTGAAAATGCATTCATGAGAGGGATCATCAAGGGCTGGAATGACCAGAGGAAAATTCGTGGAGAAAGTGGAATTTGAAAGGAGAGTAGAGCACAGGCAATGATAAGGAGAGTTAGAGATGCAGCACAAGCCAGGAACAGAGGCCCCGCGTCACAGTCTGCTCCATGTAGGATCTGGGAGAAATGAGCAGACTTATTCGGCTTAGAGAGAAGGCTGGTGCGAATGAGTACTCGCTCAGAGCTTAGGAGAAATGATGGGCCATCTGGTGGAAATTAGCTCCGCAGGGCAACACGGTGACTGTCAATATGATCCTGACCTGGATTTGGAATCCATTTAATTAAGTCAAGGATAACATTCGCCTGTTGACACCAATAAGAGGCAAAAGTCAGAGCTAAGAAATTTAGTAAATTACTTACATCGCCTGCTTGCTTGCATTAATTAAACTATCCAAATGGATTCTCTTGAACCACTGAACCTCAACAGTAAGTGACGGAAAGCATCCATTTCAGTCATATAATTGATAAGAGACCAGAAGCAGCACACATATTTCTATTTGAAGAGCCTGTTGGGTTTTTTCTTAATGTTGCTATCTTGCACACTGATGTGATTGCTCAGATTTTATGACCACAATTAGTTCTCCTGGTTTCAGAAAGAAAACTCAGTTATTCTAAGAAGGACTTCAAGCCTTTGTCTCTAGATCAAGTGGGAAAGTGGCTCTCATAAGAAGGGCACCACGGTGCTCTCCTCCTGCCAGGGTGACTCAGGACTCCCACACTTCACTTTCAAGAAGGAAAGGAGGCTGGTGGCGGAGGCTTTGACGGCTTTGTGGTGTTTTTGAGCAAAGTGAGAGATTGTTTTCACCAAGTCTTGCGGAGGAATGATTGATCACCATGCAGTATTTCTTTTGGAGCGCGCAGCAGCTATTTCAGGATCGGACATTACTCCAAAATGGGAAGGAGCATTGGAATCTGGCTATAAGCAGAACTGAGTCTCGGTTCTTTAAACAGTGTCTGATTATTAAGTTACTGGAGCTGTCGGGGAAGGGGTCATTCTAGTCTCCTTCTAAGGCTTAGCTGCACTGTTGCCTGCACAGCCACGGCAGATGTCTTTCAGTCCAGCTCTGACTTGACTTACCTAAAATAAACAACACTCTTGGTCTTGCTCTTCTCTAAGTGGAGATGGAGAACAGTTGGTCATCATTCTCAGAATGTTTTTTTTGCCCACTTAGAGGAATGCCCTTAATTCAGGGATCACTGCATTTTTAGAACATGATATGAGACTTGAGATTAGGATAAACTCTTTATAAACCAGAGTTTCCAACCAACACAGCACTGGAACAGGGACCTCCATCCTCAAGGCTACCCAGCCTGTAGTTGTTGGCAGTCACAGAAGGGAACCTGAATGCAAGGATCCTGCATTTATCTGCCATTGGTCAGTATAAGAGATCTAAGCCCTTCACCTAAGCCCCTGAGTTCCCAATTTCTCCTACATAAAATATATGTGCTGGACCAAGTGTCCCCATGATTTCTTTTTCTGGTTCTAACATTGTGTGTTGCTATAGATATGTGACTTTAAGTATGTAAATATCCACATGTTAAGGAGATCAGCTGCCCTTTTTTTTTTTTCTATCTTCACTCTGAACAGACAAGAAGAAATTAAATGATGTTGACAGACATGGTCCATTTCCGTCCTTTTCAGCAGTCTGAGTAGTCTGGATTCTTTTCATCTTTCCTCATAACTCCTCTGTTCCCAGCCCTTTAATCTTTGCTCTTCTGTGTGGTGGTGGCCCCTGCCCTGGCCAGAGCGTGGTTTTTATTTGTTTCTCGCTTAAGTATCATATTTTAGTGCCTGTCTGGAAGCATTACATCACTGTTCTTACCCTCCCAGATCGTTAGTGTTGAAACAGGATTTTATGTAACTGATGAATTGTCATACAGGGCAGAGGAGTAGGCAGAGGATCCAGATAAGAATTTTTTTTTCTTGCCTTCTTTCTCAGCAGCCACTCAGTGACAGCTCACAGGGGGCATTTCACAGCACATCCCATACCACCTGCTTCCCCCAGACCCTCCATGTTAGGGAGGACACGACTCCCTACCTGGGGAGACTCGTAGGGCCATGACAAAAGTGAATGTGGATGGACAGGGACAAAAATTTATTATTAGAACGAACCCTGCCTTTGAGGAGCCCCCACTCCACATGGACAATCACACTAAATACTCTTTCTGGGGGGAGGGAGAGGAGATGGTGCTGGGGATCAAACCCAGGGCTTGTGTGTGCTGGGCCAGCACTCTATCACTGAGCTACAACCCAGCCCTAAATCATTCTTTTTTGTTTCCCCCCAAATCACTCTGAACACAGTGGTTTTAAAGTACTTTACATCCTTCTAGAGTTTCTTAGTAACTCTTCTCTAAATACTTGAGGTGGGGAGATGGAGTTTTTAGTTTGTGAATTGGTACCATTTTGTTGTGGTGGAAAGACAGAAGCATTTTGTGGCTTACTCCTCTCCTCCTCCTCCTCCTTCTTCTTTTTCTTCTTTTTTTTTTTTTTGTGGTACTAGCGATTGAACCCAGGGACATTCTACCTCTGAGGTAGATCCCCAGCCCTATTTTATTTTTTTATTTTGAAACAGGGTCTTGCTAAGTTGCTGAGGCTGGCCTTGAACCTGCGATCCTCCTGGCTCAGCCTCCCAAGTACTAGGATAACAGGCATGTGCCACCATGCCCAGCTATAGCAATCTTCTTTTTTCCTTTAATTCTTTCTTCTTTTTGGGGGGAGGGTACTAGGGATTGAACCCACGGGCATTCTACCTCTGAGCTACACCTCCAGCCCTATCTTATTTTTTATTTTGAAACAGAGTCTTACTAAGTTGCTGAGGCTGGCCTTGAACCTGTGATCCTCTGGTCTCAACCTCCCAAGTACTGGGATTATAGGCATGTGCTGCCACACTTGGCTATAGAAATCTTCCTAATTCTGAAATGTCATTTCTTATCAGAGTTCAAAAGAAAGGATTGGTTTAAGTCCAGAGAAGCTGTCAAGTCATGGTGACAAACTAGATAGGCGAAATACTCAGAGGACCCCTGAGGATTGGGTAGCGGAGTTATTTGCTGCCACACGGCCCCGAAATGCCTTACTTGGGTATTCACTTCCTCCATCGCACTGGATTCCGAGTCTCTCCCACATTCCAAAGCCCCAGCTCTCCCCACATCCCACTCCCTTCCCACTCCTTAGCTCACTCTCCCGCCCGCCAGCCACGTTTGGGTTCAGTAGCATTTGAACAGTAATCCCAGCTCAGCCCAGAATGGTAATTATAAACCCGGATAGGGCTTTAATGGGGACTTTTCATGCCTGTGGTAAAATTCGAGAGGCCACTAGGAAAATCAGAGCTTGCTGCTCCGCAGCCAGACATTTTCGTCAACCACGGCCGTAAGTGAAGAATAACAAACAGCAGCAGGATCTACACGAATGGAAAGAGATCAGAGCTGCCCCGAGAACCTTCCACTCCTCTCCTGAGACTGTAGAGACAAACCCTGGTCAAGGAGTGAGTCTCTGCTTCAGCTGTTTCTAATTTGCCCACGACCCAGATGGCGATAACTCTTAAGTGTCGATGAAATAGTAACTGGGTATTAAGGTGTTCACAGGAAAGCCCCTCGTTCTGTGACTTTTTTTTCTTTTGTGGTATCTCTGCTGCTGAAAATTCCACTGCCAGGAAACAGACCTGACCTCACCAACATCACCTCCTCGTGGTGACAGAATTCCTTGTGGAGGCCAGACGCTCCCCTGTACTGTATGTCTGAGGTTCTAACAACACAAATGCGGAATTCCGTTCTCCTTGATCTCTGGAATTTTTATTTACCACCTCTGAGCAGGCGACTGTCCTCTTTCTCTCCCACTGTTGAAAGAAATCTCACTGCGTCTCTGATACGCAGTGCCACCAACTCTTTGAAATGCTCCTGCAGTTTTATTTGAATTGTTTTCACTCCCTTACCAGCCAGGGAGCTATGTTTCCTTTCTTTTTATCTTTTCTTTTCTTTTTTTTTTTTTAATTTTGAGACAGGGTCTCACTATGTTACCCAGGCTGGTCTAGCACTTGCAATCCTCCTGCCTCAGCCTCCCAAGTAGCCTGGGTTACAGGCGTGCACCACTGCACCCCTCTTGGAACTGTTTTTCTTCTCACCTCTTCCTAAGTTCTGGAAGACCATCTGTGGTCCAGGTGCCTTGCCCTCCACTCATACCTGCGTATTCCTTGCAATGAGAGATCACATGCAGCACTTTAACTGAGCTCAGATTCTTTCCCACGAAGGCATCATTCACTCTAGGGCAAAATGGTGGATGTCCTTAAAAACAGGAAACTGAGGTGTGGACAGATAATGAATTCTCTAAGATATACTGGCACAGAGCCCAGCATCTATTCCATTCTCTGATTCAGCCCAGGAACTAAGATCATAGACTTGTATTTAGAGTAAATTCAGTATTCTCAGAGTTTTATTCAAAGTAAGTTTGACTTAAACATCAAAAATAACTCTCCTATCTTGCCTGATGGTCTTGTCTGTCTTGGCCCTAGCCTTGGGTCAGCAGCTATGGCTGGTGCCTTGTTACTTCTGTGGCTTGTGTCTGAGCTCAGCAGCCTATACTTATAGGGCAGGAACTAGGGTTTGCTTCTTCATCCCATAAAGCCAGGGCCTACCATGGGGCCCAGCCTGGGGGGGGCACTTAGGTAACTATCGATTAAATGACTGAATAAAGGGAGAAATGCTATCCAAGGTCCTGGTTCTGGACCACTGGCTTCTTTTTCTGGCATGGAATGCTACTCCCTCCGGGAGGTGTTGCTGTCCTTCACCCACTGGAGGTGATCATCTTTGAAATACTAAGATGAAGTGGAGAACGAACAGAACAAATTACCTCCAACATGAACTTAGTAACGGGGTGAGGGCTTCTCAGCTTCCTCCACCCGCCCAGTAGGACCTGCTTGTTTTAGTTAGCTTTGTGTTGCTATGACCAAAATACCTGACAGGAACAACTTAGAGGAGGAAAGGTTTATTTGGCTCACTGTTTCTGAGGTTCAGTTCACAGTCAGCCAACTCCAAGGCAAAAGCATCAGGGTGGCAAGGCATGGCGGAGGACAGCTGCTCAAGGCAGCCATGAGCAGAGGGGTAGGGAGAAAGGACCAGGGACAGATGTAGTGCCCAAGGCCACACCTCCAGCGACCTGCCTCCTCCAGCCATAACCTGCCTTGCTCCCGTTACTACCCAGTAAGTCCATTCACTTGATCAATTCATCGATGGATTTACCCACTAATGAGGTTAAAGCCATGATTCAGTGATCTCACTTACACAAAATTCTGCATTGCCAATACCAAGCTTTCCATGCCCAAACCATAACACTGCTCTTTGGCACATCCTTGAGCACTTGGGAAAAGGGAAAATTCTTTTTCTATTTTATAAAGGCATAAAGATTTATTACAGTGCCCCACCCCCATAAGATAGCTGTTCTCTCAGCTCTCAGTTCCATTAGGATAAGCCTTTTTCTTCTCTCCCTCTTTCTTCTTTCAGTAAGGAAAATCAGCAATTAAAATGTTTTTAAAACAAGATGAAAGGTTACTGAAATTCTTTTTTTTCTTCCCAAAATCTCTGGAGTCCTTCCCTCTACCAGAAATACTTGCTGTAAATCAATACAAAATAGCTTGGTTTATAGAAGACATTGCCCACGAAGTGGAATTTTCCATGCGTGGGTTGGTAGTGAGCCTCACAGTAGTAAATCCAGTTATTTTAAATTCTAAACCTACTGTTTTGTTTCGTTTTGTTTTTTGCCGTACTGGGGATTGAACCCAGAGGCGTTCTACCTCCGAGCTACACCCCCAGCCCTATTTTTTTATACTTTATTTTGAAACCGGGTCTCACAAAGTTGCAGAGGGCCTAAGTAGAGAGTGAGAGAGAGAGAGAGAGAGAGAGAGAGAGAGAGAGAGAGAGAGAGGGAGAGAGAGAGAGAGAGAGAGAGAGAGAGAGAGAGCTGAGGCTGGCCATGAACCTGGATCCTCCGGTCTCCGCCTCCCAAAGTACTGGGATTACAAGCATGCACCACCACGCCCAGCCTAAACCTACTGTTTTTTAAAGAGCCTAAGTTAGGCCTGGGCACTGAGGGAGGCTGTATCTGTCCACAGAGATCTCTGATGGCTCATGGGATGCTCTGCTGAGGCTGTGTGGTTCACACAGAGATGAACTTTAATTTACTGGTATAAACTAAATAAGTTTCCAACAGGAATAGCAAGGAGAGCTGGATTAATAGCACCCACAATCTGGCCAGGAAAGAGTTTCTGAGCAGTCATGTAACAGAATATCTTCCTGCCTGTTAGTCTTAAACCTACTAATTCTGAAATGCCTTTGAGAAAGGCTTTTTGACAAACAAGTAGCTGAGTGACAAATAGGGCCTTTTTTTTTTTTTTTGCGGTACTGGGGATTGAACGCAGGGGCGTTCTACCTCTGTGCTACACCCTCGGCCCTATTTTTTTATACTTTATTTTGAAACTGGGTCTCATGAAGTTGCGGAGGGCCTCACTAGGTAGAGAGAGAGAGAGAGAGAGAGAGAGAGAGAGAGAGAGAGAAGAAGGGAGAGAGAGAGAGAGAGAGCTGAGGCTGGCCGCAAACCCGGATCCTCTGGTCTCCGCCTCCCAAAGTACTGGGATTACAAGTGTGTGCCACCACACCCGGCCAAATAGGGCCTTTTTAATGACGGCTCTCTTTGTCAGGAGCTCCAATTAAGTTATTTGGATACAGAGAATTAGGACTAGTTCTGTCTCTTTCATCGTCAAAATTCCTGTCAGAAATAATTTGTTCATGGAAAATGTTTAGTGATTGACTTTGCTTTTACCTAATACAGTACTTCCCAATAGACAGTTGCTGGCATTCCAAAATCAATTGTCCATCTATTTTTTTTCCTGTACCTACTCACCAAAAATATTTGATGCAGCTAAGTTTTTTGGTAGCTCGGTTGTATAGAATTTGGAAAACACCTTCCCATAAAAATAATGGTATATATAATGTCAGTATTGGGTTCAGTTGAATAACCATGTGTTGACCACAAGAATATGTCTGGCCCTGAACATGCAAAGAGTAGAGCTACGGCCCTGTTCTCCAACAGAGTGAAGTCTGGTGTTTGTCAGTGTGATCCACACAGCTGTCAAGGGATGTGTAAGGCACACTGGGAGTCACAGATGGCTAGTGTATTGCAGGATTTCGGTGAGTGGGCCTGGGACCCCAACTCTCATGTCCTATGTTACTCTCTAAATCTAAAGGGCTGGCTTTGGCCAAGCCTAAGGGACACTTAGAAGGCCAGACATGCTATCTACTTTGCATATGTCCCTTTTAACGACTCCAAATGGATAGGTCTCTCTATAGCCGTTAACAATCCCCAGGGACTTTGTCTTGTTGTCTACAAAAGGAGGAAAGTTTATATACTTTCTTCTCTGGAGTGAATGTCCCTTGTCCCTTTGGTTGTGGCTGTACCAAGAGAATAAGCCTTTTCCTGCCTTGCCTGGGAGCTGATGGCCTCTCCAACAAGCCAGGGGCTTTTGAATGATGGATCTCTTTGTCAAGAACTTCAATCAAGTTATTTGGATTGAAAGCCTCCCCCTTTTAGAAGGTGTCACTGCTGGGGCCTCCCACCACACAGGGACTCCACTGCAGACAATTGGAAGAGAACAGTGTTTATTCTCAATGAAGAAGTTCTTCAGCATCTCCAGGCAGCACTGTCAAGAAGATGGGACAGTGGCGGCATGACTCGGAAAGCTTCGTCGTGTTCCAGGGCCCTGGGTGGACCATGCTCTGCACATTCTTGGCCCAGAAACTCATTTGTCTTCTGAAAGTTTGTAAATGGGATGCTTGTGATTTTTTTATAATTAGAGCAGAATTCTTGCTGAGTGATGTGAGACTAATAACACAATACTAAGGAGTTTGGTTCTCAGCATGAAAACTGGCCTCTAAAAAGATCAGAACGGGAAGTGGACTTCCCAGTACTATATGCTACACCACAGATGAAGGGAATTTTAAAAAATGAAGGAAGTGGGCCCAAAAGGCCAGGAGAATGCAACAGATTAGCAACACAGCAGAGTGAACTAAAGAACAGAGGAGTAGAGCAGGAGAGAAAATATCCCCGAGAGAGAAACTCACCATGATTTGGCCGCCATGTCCAATTACCAGGGTTTTGAATATTGCCTGAGGATTTTTTTCCAAAAATTTCTGTGAGATGAAAAGAAGCTGTTGGAAGTCATCTAAGTAGGCTTTCCCAAAGGACTCTTGATTCCAGAAATCACATTTCAAATGCAATTAGAATTTAGAGCCTGGTGTGGTGGTGCACGCTTATAATCCCAGTACTTGGAGGCTGAGACAGGAAGATCGCAGGTTCGCGGCCAGCCTCAGCTACTTAGGCCCTCTGCAACTTAGTGAGACCCAGTTTCAAAATAAAGAATAAAAATAAGCCGGGCGTGGTGGCGCACGCTTGTAATCCCAGTACTTGGGGAGGCGGAGACCGGACGGAGACCGGAGGATCCGGGTTCGCGGCCAGCCTCAGCGCTCTCTCGCTCTCTCTCTCTCTCCTTCCCTCCCTCCCTCCCTCTCTCCCTCTCTCCCTATCTCTCTCTCTCTACTTAGTGAGGCCTCCACAACTTCGTGAGACCCAGTTTCAAAATAAAGGATAAAAAAATAGGTCCGGGGGTGTAGCACGGAGGTAGAACACCCCTGGGTTCAATCCCCGGTACCGCAAAAAAAAAAAAAAAGAAAAAAAATAGGGCTGGGGGTGTAGCTTGGAGGTAGAATGCCCCTGGGGTCAATCCCCAGTACCGCAAAAAAAAAAAAAAAAGAATTTAGGATACTGGTATATGGGCCATTATACAGCTTCTTGGAATATTTGAAATTGATGGAAATGTTATTTCCAAAGCAATTTGCATTGTTTTTTTAATCATTACTTTATGCTTCTATCTTTGCCCCTGCATTTGTTTCCAAGTGCAGTTAAGAAACTCATCAGAAGGCAAATGCTGTACCCGCTGCCAGTTGGTTAAAAAATATTTGTGTTTTGTTGTCTATTTAACTCAGATAAGACACAATAAAAAGAACAATAAAGTTTGTCAAAAATACATAAATTTCTATCCATGATATTGTTACCCTGATATTTACTTAGTAATAATTTAGAATTTTTCCCCTAACATCCATGCTACTGCTCCAACCAGGAATCTTCTCTTAACCATATATTTGATAAGCTGTATCATTTAAGCCAAATCTCACAATTTAAAATTTATGTCAGTCAGTTCAGGTAATCTGTGCGTTCAAGAATCTAAACATCTCAATTAACCTCCAGGCTCCAGGCTGCATAAAAGTGAGCCCCTTGCTTTTCAGATCTCTGCAGGGCCTTGCACAACTGCTCAATATGTTGGTGCATGTGTCAAGTGTTAGATGTGCCATTGTCCTTGGTCATGTGGATGGTGGCCAGTGCATTCCTCTTTCTAACAGAGAATGAGGAGGCGGAGGAAGAGGATATTCTTTTAAGAACTCTTTTCTCCCACCGGCCATGGTGCTGGAAAACCAAGAATAGAATGAGCTTGTCCTGGGAGAGACACCTGCTTTCTGGGCCTGTGGTCTCTTATTCCCACTCTATACCGCCCTCTCAGGTGATCTCTGCTCATACAATATGGCAACAGCTATCAGAAGTGCCACAGCTTTCCTTTCTGTTCACCTTTCTGTGCGTCTGGTCATTGGACCCCTGGCATGTGACATGTTTGTGCCCTCCATCTTGCGCTGACTTCTGTGTCTCTGTGCCATTGACACCTGGTTCAGTGGAGTAGCCAGACCAGGCTGGCTGGCCATCTCGCAAAGGAACCCCGTAGGTACTGTGACGGGCTCAGAGCCTCTACCCCAGCAGCGTGACTCTGCGCTCCTGACACCTGCATCAGCTCTGTGAGAGGCGAAGCTGGTCAGCCGGTGCTGTATGCACCTCCTGTGCCTCTTACAAGCTTTCCATTAGGCCACACGGATGGCCCTAGAGAGTCCTTGAAGATCCAGCACTTGTACCATCTGTGCCAGTGTGGCCACTCGGACAGACTGCCAGCCCAAGGAGAGAGTGAACCTTCTAAATCAGAAAGATACTCACTGCAGTAAATGGCTTCCCTTTGTCAGTTCTCATAATAGAAGAGTCTGGAAAATATGCTCCTAGCAGTTAGGGGAGGAAGCACCAGTGCAGCAGCTGCTTCTCCAGTGATGACCCCTTGCTTTAGAGTTCCATCCCTCTTTTTGCTACTACTTTGAGGGCAAATGTAGCAAAGAAAGGATGTACAACTGTATTTTTTTTCGTCCTTTATTTTTTAGAAAGTTCTGATGAGAGGTCTGAAGGAATTTAGGGCTGAAACCTAAAATTAGATTTGGGGATGACCTGTGGATGGTATTTGCCCCTCTCCTGCACGGAGACATCCAACAGTAGTTCACATGCATGCCTCGTCTTGCTCGGGAAGATACTGACCTTCAACAGGATGAAAGAGGATTTGCCTGTTAGTTTTTTGTTTTTGTCTTTGTTGGGGTTTTTGTTGTTTGTTTGTTTTTTGCTTGTTTTGTTCTTGTCAAGAGGATTTTTCTTACAGACTGAAGGAGCTCTCCCCTTAGCAAACGGTATGTTCTAGTAGGAAGATCCAGGACACAGGTCAGATGGACCTGGTTTCAGATCCCAGCTCTTCCATATCTGGCTGTGTAATGTGGGGAAAGTTACTTAACTTCTCTGAGGTTCATTTTCCTTGTCTCTTGGGTACAGACCATGATAATTGTCAGAGTTCATGATAGTTGTCAGATTAGAGCAGAAAATGTTTATGAATGGGTAGCACAAGCGTCAGCTGATGGCAGGCACCTAGGTCCCTTCTGAGAGGAAGTTGGTCCAGGGGCCAATTGAACCAAGTTCCTAGACCTCTTGGTGCCTCTGTGCCTCACCTGTAATTTGGGAATAAGAATGCTGGGGTAGGTGAGCTAATGCAACCCAGGCCCAGAGAACACACAGTTCAGTGCCTAACAAGGGTCTTAGCAGCTGTCCTGTTTTTATTTCTTCTGCTCTTTGAGTTGTTCTGTGAAGTCATACTAGAGACACCTTGAGCAGATGTGTTTGGGGAAAGGGGGATTTTTACGTGTCAATAAGATTGATTGACTGTCTCATATGTGTTTACTCAGTACAAATGTGCATTGAATGCAGTGACTGAACTGGTCACCAGACACACACGGGTGGACGCCCGACACTGGGCCATCGCACAAGGCCAAGAACTGGACAGATGGGAATAGTACAAGATGAACCAGCAACCCCGGAGAGAGGACTCTTGATGGAATGGTGGTTTAGGGCCAGGAAAAGTGACATTCAATAGCAATTTCCCTGCTTCTCAGATGAGCAGATGAAACTAGAGTGCTGACAAGTAGCTCACCCCAAACCTCAGAGGCAACCAAGAGTAGCTAGAGCAGGATTCCCGGGATGGGTTTGAGCTCAGCTCTGCTGCGGTGTAAGCTCCATGGAGACAGAGAGGAAGCTTTGCTCTGTGTCCCCAGGTCCCCTACACAGGGGCCAGAAAGCTGCCTGGGGTCAATTTGAGGTCAGGTCACACCTTCTAGCCCCCAAACTGACAGTTAACTTTTTATGTCAGTCTGTGCTGAGCTACAGTACTTAGCATGGCCTGGCCATAAAATAGCCACTTATTAATGATAATCTCTAGTAATGCACACATACACACACACACACACACACACACACACACACACACACAATGCATTCATTTTTTTCTAGGAAAAAGAAGCCAACAAATAAGTGGGTAATATCTTTCTACTCAGTTTTTTCTTATTATCTTTTATTGTTGCTGCTTCTGCTGGACATCAAGCCTGAGACCGTGTGTACGCCAGGTACCTGCTCTACCCTGAGCTGCACCCTGCCCTCTACTCAGCTGGTAGACTCACAGACTGTTCAGTCCAAATAGCACACAGGGGAAACCAAAGGAAAAACCCTAGTAAATGTCTTCAGTCTTGGGCATTTAAAATGTCAGGCTTGTGTCTTCTCTTTGTCATCCCACAGCTCCTGAAGTTCTTGCCCAGAAACCGTACAGCAAAGCTGTCGACTGCTGGTCCATCGGGGTGATTGCCTATATCTTGTAAGTATCACTTGCCACCTTGGCTTCTCCTCATATATATATCATAACATATATATAAATATATATATATCATAACATATATATCATAACATATATATATATATGCTAACTATATATATATATATAGTTAGCATTTCAGCCATGTTGAAGGGTACTACTCAGTGGCATTAAGTATATTCTCAATGTTGCATAATCATCACCACTATTCATTTTCAAAACCTTTTCATCATCCCAAACTTAATGACTTTTATCCGTTAAACAGCAATTTCTTATCCTCTCCTCCACAGCCCCTGGCAACCAGCATTCTACCTTCTGTCTCAATGAGTTTGATGATTCTAGGGATCTCATATAAGTGGAATCATGCAGTCTTTGTCCTTTTGTGACTGGTTTACTGCACTTAACATAATGCCTTAAAGGCTCATCCGTGATGTCGCACGTCAGAATCCCATTGTATGTGTATACCACACTTTGTTTATGCACTCATCCATCAGTGGACATATGACTGGCTTGCACCTTTTGGATATTGGGAATAACACTGCTGTGAACATGGATGTACAAATATCTGTTTGAATCCCTGCTTTCAATCCTGGAGGGTATATATAAATCTAGAAATAGAATTGCTGGGCCATGTGATAATTTTATGTCTAACTTTCAAGGAAACCACTAACAGTTTCTATAATCACAGTACCATTTTATATTCCCAGAAGAAATGTACAGGATTCCCATTTCTCCACATCCATGCTAACATTTGTTTATTTATTTATCCCTCTCTCTCTCTCTTTCTTTCGTTCTTTCTTTCTTTTTGATAATAGTCATCCTGGTGGGTGGGAACCAATATCTCACTTGGTTTATCTGTATTTCTCTAATAGCTAATAACATTGAGGATCTTCTCATATGCCATTTTGGTTTTAGGGGGATGTAAGCCACTATGAAAATACTAGACATCTCCAAGAGAAATCACAATTGGGGAAAAATGTGATGAAAGTCAATGTTTTGCCTTTGGATTCTTCATTTCTTCTCAGATGCCGATCTTCAGGCCCAGGAAATGGAGTCCTAGGTCATAGGCTCATTGCAATTATTTCAGGATCATTAATTTTGTTTCTAATTGGCTTGTTTTGCTTAAATCCACTCTAAAGCTATTTTTAATTGCATTTCTTTTTGAAGTTGTGCTTTCAAATGCTCATTATATGACACTTTTAGGATGGGTTTAGGCCAACTAGTTCCTGTAATTGCTAGGAAACGAATTCTCCTCCTCATCATCCCTAAGGAGAGAAGGTTTTCTAGCAAACAGAGCCCTTTCACACAAAGAAAGATGATAGGAGATCACGACTAGACAAAGTTCTGACAGTATGTGGCGTCTTGTTCTCTTGGAGTGGTTGGAAACAACTCCCCTGTGTTGGCTTTGCCTCATTATCTGGGAAGCAAACAGCCTTTCTACAGCAACATTCAGCTGGCAGCTTCTGTAGTTCAGTGTGGATTTAGGTGACAGCTCCTGCAGATTCCTGCCATTATTTCAGGAGAATTTTATCCATTATGATATACTTGGCCTGTAGGGCTCCTTTATGGAAACAGGTAAAGGAAAGACTCCTTTGAGCTCTAAAATTAAGATATTACACTAACACAGCACTTTCTCTTTCAAAACATGTTGACCATCTTCTTCAGTAGTTTCATCCTCAGTGGGGGAAGTGGATTACAGACCCTTTCGAGAATGGGAATGGATTGGTAGTAGGCACTTAGCTGTGTCTGCCATAGCCCATAAGTAGTAAAATGTTGGAAAGAAGGCCAGCATGGTTGGAGCCCTCCATGGACTAGCGCATGCACGTGTGGAGGTAGCAGAGGTCTGAGGTGGAGATATGGGTATGACTTGAACAGTGGTTCTTCCAGACACTTATAATTGCAGTATACATTGCAGCATTTCCCAAGTATAAGTATTAAGCAAAGACATACTTTCCAGAGCTCTGAAAGGTCCAACCTGAGAATGAATAAGATTTAGGCATCTTAGCTATATCCTACAAGATGCTCAGACCCGTGTGAGTGAGAGGCCAAACCCTTGATATAATTTGCTACATAATATGGTTAGGCATGAAGAACCAACAACCTCAAATTCAACATTATTAGTAGATTATCACACTTACTAGTCTAACTTGTCTGACCATACATATACATTGTTGGTACTCTGATGAGAGACCCTGATTCTTGACCATCTTTCTATCATTAGAACCTAGCACAGAACTCTAGAAAGGCTGATTGTTGGCTCTGACAACTGGAGGTCTGATGTGCACAGCTAGCTGCAGGGATTCATGGACTGAGCAGTCATTGAGGATGCGGCATTTAGTAAGGGCAGGCACCACTAAAGTTCTTTCTAGATGGTTGAATAAGACTAAGATCAGCAGAGAGGAGAGACAGAGCATCCGAGCGGGAGAGAGATGCAGGCACAGGGGCAGGGTCCTGTCGCATTTGCAGGGCCCATAAAGATTCTGTGAAAGTCCTATGGCCTGGGTTGGTTGGTGCTGATGGAACAGAGTTGATGCCAGGTTGAACCAGCATTAAAATGGAGAACTCATGGGTCTCAGGCCCTTGCTACTTCCCCTTCATCCACTATGCCTGGTTTCACATCCCCATCCATTGTCTGAGGCTACATGGAATACCACTGAACGGGCCAAGACCAACAGGGAAGCGATCTCCCCCAAGGAGGTTGCACCGAGCTCCTCATTCTTCCTATCAACTGGAATGGAAAAGAGGTTAACCTCTACAGATTTTTGGCCTGCAGCACTATTATTTTCATTTGTTAGGCCTGTCACTCTGAGATATCAGACTGCAGTCACAGTGGCTGGGACAGGCCACGGCACCAAATTTTCTCCTTTCCAAATACAATGTAAACATCCCTCATTTTTCCAGCACAGACACTTGCTAAATTAGCTCTCTATTGGTCTCCATACTCATCTCTGTCATCCATCATTTGGAAGGAAAAATCATTTTTCCTATCAAAGATACACATTTTTTAAAACATAGTTGATGGGTACTTATCCTGCCAGGAATCTTCCTTGGGGAATTGGGATTTGCAAAAACCATCGTTTCCCACATAGCTTAAGCTCCTGGAAAAGACAGAGGACGGAGCGTGTTGGTGTCCAGTGTGATGGGCTTGACTCAGCTAAGACGCCACAAGTTCCAAGGAAATAAATAGCCCCTCTCAAGAAGCAAATCAGCATATCATGGACCACATTCGGTTTTGTGATAACAAGCAGTCTGCCTTTCTTCTCACAACTTCAGTGAGTTGATTTAATGATCGTTTCTCTAAATTATGCTCAGGGCTGCCACATGCCTCGGAGATGCACAGTGACCTTTTGCTGATATGAAAACTGAGAAAGATTCTAAGTAGGTTCCCACTGCCTGACTGAACCAGGCAGGAGAGCAGGCCGGACAGGCTCTGGTAGACTTTTGCTGATATGAAAACTGAGAAAGATTCTAAGTAGGTTCCCACTGCCTGACTGAACCAGGCAGGAGAGCAGGCCGGACAGGCTCTGGTAGACTTTTGCTGATATGAAAACTGAGAAAGATTCTAAGTAGGTTCCCACTGCCTGACTGAACCAGGCAGGAGAGCAGGCCGGACAGGCTCTGGTAGACTTGACCGTAACCTCTGACCTCTCAGTCTAGAAGAAACTCCAGGCAAAGTAGTTGTGGTGACCACCTTACTCTTTCACTGGCCTCTTACACTGTTCACTTCAACTTTTTTTTTTTTTTTTTTTTTTT